>CM055265.1:127645565-127687857 GCA_029237695.1 Conchocele bisecta
ACTGTTTGCAAATATTAGTTTAACCCTTTCAACACCATAGGCATAGACAGTGGTATTGGTAAAACGTGTATATCCAGATAAGCCGGCTCATGAAGAGCCGTCTCATCAAGATCTGCATTTTTTGCAAGTAATTTTCATATTTTTGAGAACAAAAACACCCCCTTTTCATAAATGGACTAGTCTGAAAATCATTTTGTGACGGATGAATTGGTTGCAAAATTAACATATCAAAATCCATTCCAGTTACTTCGGGTGAAAGTGTTAAAGGTGTCTACTGTACACAGGGCTAATACGACTGATCAGTAGTACCTGACGACATTCAGCGAATTTGGTGGGCCATATAACATCAGTGTTCTGCCAAGAATTTTGACCCATGGAAAAAAATAAAGTTTGTTATTTTTTTAAAAATTATGGTGTCATCCATGTGTAGTTCTACATCCCATAAAAATCATTTGTAAGTTGCTTTACATTAATCCAATGATTCAATCAATTTGTCAATGTTGTTTATTCGGGATAAATGAGGCGAGATGTAAATTTATGTAAATTTTATCTGACTACTTGTTCTGTTGACTATTGGTTATTTATTCACCACAGTATACCTGAGGATCGACAATAAATTACTATTGCTGGTAGGTTCTCGGAGTAACAAAATCAGTTAACTTTGTAATTTAAAATAGCAATAAATACATATCTCAGTAATTCAGTCATTATTCAATATGAGATTAAAATAAAGCCCAAATGACAGCTGCCGAAAAATCGCACACATGTCAAATACAAAACACGATATGTGACATTCACGGTCATAGTAGGATTTTTTATTTAGCCAATTTGGCATATCTTACCAAGTGCATACCGACATACCCACTTGCTCTGACTGTTTTGTTTTAACTTGATTCCATATTCAATTTATTTAGTGAGTAATCAAATAAAATTGCTAACAATAGCGGTCGGACACAGCTTGTCCACGCAATAACTATAGTGCTACTTGACGGATTGTAACCAAATTGTGTAAACATGTTTATCACGGCAAGCCGAAGAAGCCTATTGATTTTGAAAATATTCCGATGACTTATCGCCCCTTGGCGGCCATTTTTATTTTTCGCATTCTGTATCCTTGTCCACGCAATAACTCAACTTCTACTTGACCGATCATAACCAAATTCGGTATACATGTTTATCACGACAAGGCGAAGAAGCCTATTGATTGTCCACGCAATAAGTCGAGTTCTACTTGACGGAACGTAACCAAATTTGGTTTACATGTTTATCACGTCAATATGAGCTATCTCCCCTTGCCTCGACGGGCGTATATTGTGACCTTCGGCACTCTTGTTAGATATCCATTTCTGACAGGAAGTAATTACGCTGCAATTTGTACTCAGCACTTATAATTTACTTTGTACATTTTTAGTTTCACCACCGGCTAATACAGCCCAAAGTTTTAGCAGCATCGGCATGAAAAATCATGCGTCTTTCACAATTTATTAGTGCCAATCCTGCAAGGGTGGGTCCTTGTCAGAACACTGAACATACTTTCTACTACACTATAATTGCGGAACAAAACATTTGAATATGGGTTGCACCGGTGCCTGTTATTATGCATATAGAAATGTACATGCAATGTACATCATACAACACTTTTGAAATGCGAATATGTCAACTTGTGCACAAATGCTTGAGTTACATTGGTGTCAAATGTTATTCTGCACCTTGTAATAAACAAATTATAGCAAAGGTCCACATACTGTTTTATAACCCTCATATTTTCATAAGATTGTGATAGTACGGTATGTGTTTTATCTGAGATCCAGACAGTGCCTTGAATACGTCCCGAGCGGTATTTATTATCCCCTCTCCGATAGGCAAGATGGGCGTACGGTGAGGATAGCGTTAGTCCATGTACATGTACGTGCGTTAGTAACACCTTTCATTTTGCAATAACTTGTGAACCGCTTCACCGATTTTGACAATATTTGACCACATATTAAAGGCACAATGTATGTCTAGGAATGGTGCTTTATTTTGCAAGTGAATGTTTTCCTATAGTATAACTCTCAGCAACTCAAATATTTGTTAACTCAAAATATTTTCCTCAGTCCGCTGAACTTTGAGTAAACGAGCGTAGACTGTACACATAATTGTGCACTTGTTTTTTGTTTGCTTCACAGATTGTTTAGATCCACCACATGTCAATGGATTTTTCAACGCGCCACTGGGTACAACATTTCAGCAGCAGGCCACGATCACCTGTGCCAATGGCTACGATCTATCCGGAGTTTCTGTGATAACCTGCCAGGCTGCTGGCTCTTGGAGTGGCACTTATAGCTGCAACCCTGTCGGTCAGTGGTCTCTGTAACTCACATTTCTGGCCTATTCGCACTGCACTATTCGCCATTCCATCAATAAAACACCCGTCATGCTTCTAACGATAAATATTTTGGTCCTGAAAACGTAACGGCGTAAATTAACGGTAGGGGTTCCTCCTTATAGGAATCACAATTTGCCTGCTTTGGCTCTCAGGTACATTTATATCTTTGTCTCTTTTGTTACCTGGGAGTTGTATTGGGTTATTGCCAATTATAAAAGTAGTAAGATTATTACTGATCCTACAGCTTTTGGGAGAGGGCCAAGTGATTCTGGTGTGGCGAGGACCTGGCTTCAGATCAGGATTATTCTGATTTCAGGGCTGAATATATTATTTTTTTATTGTAAATTTTCAGTTCTGATTTTGGGATTTCCCCCCAGTTTGTACAGGTAATATATGGGATTTAGTACTAAACCCATTGACCCGGCCTTAAATGACATTAGTTGTTGATTGGCCGTTAAACCCCAACAAACAATCAAACAAACAAATTTTATTTATTTTCCGTGACATTTGGAAATCCGATAAAGAAATGAGTGCGGAGCGCAAGTTTCTTTGTCAGATTTACAGATGTCAAGGGAAATAAATCCGGTATTTCAAAATGGTAGTGGAATAAATTGTATGTTACATGCTATTCAAAAAATGTGAACTTTGCTCTTAGACCAGCTTATAACGTTGTAAAAATTGACAATTTTGACGTTAGCGTCTGAATTGTTTTTCGCCGAAAATGATGTCATAATGTGACGTCGATTACATCTCGCGAACGTCTAGGAGGAAATATTTCCTTCAAGGAAGTAAATCCCTCCAGAATCCCTGTAAATCACTGGGTAGCATGTAAATAGATTGTGATCTGTCTACGGGTGATTTGTGACCAGTGTATCTCATGATCAAATAGCACTCTCCTGTAGCCTGATAGCGATCTATATCGCTTGTTAGAAGAATAGCGGGTGTTTCATCGATGGAATGGCGAACAGTGCATATCCTGCGGATGTACAGGCTGATCTACACAGGTTGCAAAACCCATAAGCCCAATTTCTCCAGTTAAATTCGATATATTTCATATTATTGTATTGAACTGTATGAGGATGTATTCTGCATTAACGCAAAAAAAAAAGGTTTTTGGATCAGAATGTTCATATTTTGCTTTCTGTGTTATTTCTCAGTATGTATTTTTGGCCCTAGTTTCTCGACCAATGAAAGCATACACATTCGTCTCAATTAATCGTTTTCGCCAATATCTATTAAATTAATCATAAATGTTTCAATACGTGAAAGCTATATGTAGCACCAGAGGCTCCGCTCCACCTTGTTGACGTAAAAACCCGTGACACAAACGATGTCACAGCGCGTGCTCGATCGATTCATTGTCAAACAGCCAATAACGACGTATCGCAATTCAAATTCATTTTAATGGGCGGGGCTTCATTCCAACAGACATGTGCACGCGAAGAGGCATGACAACAATAAGATAGTTATAGTTCACATATTGAATGTTTAATAAATTACTTTCTCGCTCGCTACGAAATTAATGTATTAAAAATTGGACATGTGAACTAACTATTACATATGGTGCCAATACCCAGCACAGTCAATTTCATTACACATTTCATGCCTTATTCTGTTCTCTTCCTTGTGAATGATTTTCATATTTTCTGTACCTGGACAACCAGCCCCTATAATTCGCATGACTACTGTCTGTTCCACATTGTTCTGCCAACAAACTACAAACTTTTGGCTATTAAACACATTAAATATAAAAATATTTAAATGTTAGAACTTTTGCATCGATAACAAAAATGTCACCCTCCAAAAAGAAATTTGATGAAATTCCATCAAATATGGATTTTATTGCGAAAAAACTATTTTCCTATGAGAATTTACGATGGGGGAAAAAGAGGTGGAGAAGCTGGAGGAGTAAAAAAAAAATGGAAATTTACTTCTAAATCTGATTAGATAGCTAAGAAATAATGTAACTAAGAAAATATAAGTTAGATTTTTGAAATCGGTCCACAAACACCAATAGGAAAAAATAGTGTTTTGGCAATAAAATCAATATTTAATGACTTTCATCCAATAAATTATTTTGAGGAGTGTATTTTTTTTGTTATTGATGTAAAAGTACTTAAAGTTCGTCGGCAGCAAAACGTGGAACAGTCAGTCACTCGTGCGGACTAGTTAATCAACCAAAGTACGTGGTATGGCTGTCTCGTGAAATATATTTTGTATCCAACATAGACTGGTAGCTATTCTCTATACAATTAACTCTTTGCATGCTGGGAAATAAATAGTTAAATAACAGCAATCTTTTATTTCTCCCTATAAATATCATGAATGAGTCCGGAGGACGTAATTCTAATGAAATTTCAAGATACATGTACAGAGAGAAATAAGTACATACTCGTAATGTGTTTGATGTTATTTTCGCCTCTAGCATGCAAAGAGATAACTGTTACAGTGATTTATTTTTTCTCAATGGAAATTATTCTAAAGTGCTGCCAAATCATGCTTTTATAGATAAAGAAAACAATTTATGGCAAAACAGCAGTCGACAATTGTCCATGTGTGTCTATGATGGGTACCATACATTTGATGGAAGTGCCCGTGAGAGGACAACAATACGAGTACAGTGCGACCCCGTTAGTACACTATAACACGATTTCGGTTAGTACACGGTTGTGCCTTGGCTCCCGATTTTTTTTCCTATTTGTGTATCAAAATCGTGTTAAATTTGTAACACGACTATTGTCAGAAATCGTGTTAAATTTGCGATTCTTTCCCAAATTAGACCCAAAATGGACGATTTTTTATTTTTTTTATGGACGCATAGCCTCCTTTTATCTCACCGATGTGAATGTGCAGCTGATCACGTTTGCACATTTCGTAAATTAATCCGAGCAAACTGGGAATAAGATCAGTAAGACCAGTAACAAAGCAGTGCTAATTGTTATGTGCTCGATTTCATTTTTCCGGCATGCGTTCGCGCTCACCATTGGTGGAATATTAATTAGGTGTAAAGGCTGACCAATCGGAGATCGCGTATCAGTCGCGCAGATTAACTCGACCCAGATTAAATTGTTACAGCACTGCCCACGCCCCCGGCGCATGTACACAAACGTGTACGTGACAACTGGCCTTGTTTCGCTATGTCATAATTGAGCCAGTGCACGAGATAATCAACTTTATTATATAACTGAGATTTTCGCCGAGAATGATTTGACTTTTTTCTGCAAATATATCGGAAAGTTGATAACATTTTCAGAGCAAATGCGTAATAATTACTAATTTAATATTCGTCAACATTCGATATCGTTTACAGAAAATGTACACTATTATCAGATTCATCTTCGTCGAAAATCTCACGTGATAAGCCTGATTACCTCATGAACTGGCGCAATATTATAACACGTCGGGCAAAACATGTCTATACAGGTCTGTACTCAAACCCACAGGTGGAATAGTCGGACGTGTGACACAAAGAAAATGACCATTACAAAAATATCCATTACCCCACCCACTTGATCTCGTTCTATTATTAACGTCATGTACAGTACGATACCAGGTGGGTGGGATAATGGGATTTTTTTAATAGGCATTTATTTTGGTGTCATAGGTCCCGAGTCTTCCACCTGTGCTCACCATATGAGTAAACACAGATTGCAACGCACGAGCTTGTCCGTGATGTTGCAGCTGATGGAACAGGATATCTGCATTGGGTCATTGCGTCATCATTACTACACTTTTTTCTACACGCATTTACAATAATGGATTGCACGGACCTGCGTAGATCTACATTCTACATGAACTTGATGAATAAATAAAACATGACGTTAACAATTCTTGGATCCAATATATTTATTACATGCGAAGATAACAGTGAAAACTTATGGCATAGGCATTGGCGACGTCGTTCATTCGCAGTCACAGTGTACAGTGTACATATAATTTGTGTTGACATTATGATACGTCTTGGACAAGAACGGATATAGCACGGTTCGGATAAGCAACACGGAAGGTTGTATGTCGCCGGACTTCTGTGTACTAACGGGGTCGCACTGTATTATCCCATCGTCGATAGGCAAGAGGGGATATAGCGTTAGTATTATTTCGAAAGCATTTTGGGATAGATAAATAGTCACATCAGCAGCACATCACATGGTTTGATGTGCTGTTGATATGATTTGATGTGCTGCTTGTGTAACGCTTGATCTGTCCCAAAATGCTTTGCGAATGATTGGCGCGAAAATATAAAAACATTTATTTTGTTGCGTTCCAACAGGATAGAAAAGCCGATATTTATGTATCGATATCAGTGAAAATAGAAACATCCCAAGGTTTAAAGAAAATAACAACAACCCAGAAGACAACAATGTTTATTTCACGCATTTTAGTGTAAAACATTTTGCAGCGTGTCCATCATTAACGGCCCCGGCGAATGGCGTCGTGACCGCACCTTTGATCACATATGAGAAAGTGGCTACCTACTCGTGTAACCTGGGATACAACTTGGTTGGCAGCGACATTCGCACGTGCCAGGCAGACGCTACATGGAGCACCACTAAGCCCACGTGCCAGATACAAGGTTCGTTTTTATGTACCCCGAACAATTTTACATATTTCTGGGCTAAGTCCCATATGGGACTAAGCCCCCTTGTTAGCACGCCTTCCGAAGGAAGGAGTGCTTATGCAGGGGAGGGAGGTAACGTGTACAAGGTGAGCGGCAGACTTAGGTTGGAGTAAAAAGAAGGCCATTTGCCACGAGGTAGGTATATTGTCATTGTTTTATTCATATTTTGATTTAAAACACAAGGAAGCCATATAGCCTATGGCACGACGGAATATATCATAGATCTACGAATGCAGACACTATGTTAAACGATGCAGTGACAAAACAGTTATTGTGGTCTCCTCTGTGTAAACAAACCTTGCCGTTACGAATTTTGCAGACATTTTCGGTCGATTTTAAGGAAAATACTGTCCATACCCCTGTATATAACCCACGTAGCCCACAGTCGTCCACTATTTAATAATTTTTACGGGATTTCGCCATTCACATACCTCTCACGTCTGTGAAAACGATATGTAAGCACTCTAAATGTTTGGTGGCGGGAAGTGCATGTAATTATAAAGGTTTGTGGTAGGTTTGTTCGGCAAATTGTGTGACAATGTATTAATTAGTAGTTATATATGTTCATAATTGAGACATTATTGTGTTCCTTGTGTAGTTAATGGCCGATGAAGGTATACGCAACTCTTTATCTTTATCAGAATATTTCATCTGCCATTTGCTTATGTCAAGCAATTTGTAAGACTTTCTCAGATGACTGTGAAATTTGTGTACATTTAAAGTTTCTCTTTATATACACCATCTCTAGTTAGAGTCCAGTATGCAATGGTAGGGCATATCCATGTTTTACAAATATAATGTCTAGTTATTCCATATCTCTGCCATTATGATTTGATATCCAATGACAAGGTCAAATAAGGATTTGTTTCTAGAAAGTCTCACGCTGCGGTATTTCCCATATAGTAACTGCCTACCACTTCCCACCGGCGTGGTTGGTCGGACGAACGTGACGGTGTAAATTAACGGTATGGGTTCCTCCTTATAGGAATCACAATATGTCTGGTTTGGCCCTCGGGTACGTTTTTATGTTTTGCTCTTCTTACCTGGGAGTTGAATTGGGTTATTACCCAATATAAAAATAGTAAGATTATTACTGATCCTCCTGCTTTTGGGAGGGGTCAAGTGATTCTGGTGTGACAAAGACCTGGCATCAGATTAGGATTTTTCGGATTTCAGGGCTGAACATAAATTATAGTTGTTTTTTTTATTGTAATTATTCAGTTCTGATTTTGGGATTTTCCCCTCATTTGTACAGGTAATTAATATATGGGATTTGGCACTAAACCCATTGACCCGGCCTTAAATGATATTAGCAGTTGATAGGCCGTTAAACTGCAACACACAAACAAACAAAACACACTATCTGAACGACATTTATATAAAATGCGTTATTATGATAAATTAGTATCCTGCGGAAAAAAAGAACATTTGGCATTTGCAGGAAGTCTAGAATAGATATTGGTTGTTATCGTTTTGATCATGGATACTTCAGTAGCGAATTTTGGAACAGCATAGTTCCATATCAGATTGCACAGACCGATATGGGGCCACCATGGTCCCACGCTTTGTACTGTTATTTTTCTCAACTGGCATATGAAATATGTCTTCCGCTTTGCTAGCGATCTCGCTTGTAAAATACTTTGATGTATGTCTTGCAGCTCGATATGAAAATAATGCGTTATCTCCCCTGATAATGTTATCGAGACATATTGATTTTAATGAATGGCTTCGTTCTCAGTTCGTTTCGCCTTTAGTAACGCAGGAATGTTAAACACCGTTATTGTGCGGACAAACCTATGAATCGTCAAAATCTCAATAACACTTTTATATAGTTTCGTGATCATCTACAGTTGGGTATACCATACGTAACATACTTCACCGCTCGTGGGAGCTGGGGGTCAATTGTGTATGCAAGACATTTACACTCCAATAACTCACTCATCTATACACACTGCGCAATTCCCACGGCTCAAGTAGATTTAAAGGTAATAAGCAGACGGTGGCCAAGAGTAACGGCGTCAAATTTTCACGCCACCGCCCGTGTTCGATTCTTGACCAGTTTGTCTGTGTAAATAATGTAATTTTGTTGCTCTACAAGCTAAGTCAATTATACGTTGTCTCGGGCGGGGACTTTAAACGGCGGTCCCGAGTATCAAAGTTAAAAACCTCATTCCCGTCTTCGCTCTCTAGGAGACGGCATGCAAAGTCACCGAGCCAGTTAAGACGTCGGACTATCTATCTCTTATCTTTATATATCTCTCGCTGTCTCAATCACGTCCTGCAGGCTAGAGAATACTAAAGGGTGCGAAATCGCCATAAGTAGTGCAGATCTTGATCTTGGATTTGTATTTCTTAGGAGTTAATGCACCTATTGTTTAATTCATGCAGGACCAGTACAGACTGACTGCATGTCATGTACAAGTAGGTCCCACAACATCCATACGAATAGTGAGAGACTGGCCTTACTGGATGGGATTCGGTTAAATTAAAAAGTAGAACTATTTGGTGTGTTCTAACCTACATGTGAGACACGCCATGTGATGTTGTACCTTCGGAAATCTGCGTCATGTCATGAAACACGTTTACGCGATTTACAATATTTTCCGTAAATGGCGTTAAAAGTTGACAACATTTTCAGAGTACATGCGGAATTTGGTCAACTTTTGACTTTATTTATGAAAAATATTGTAAATTTTTGATAACGTATTAAATGAAATAAGCAGATGTCCGAAGGTACAAAATCACATGGCGTGTCTCATATATATGCCAGACTCAATATATGTCACATGAATTATTGCACGACTTGAGACGCATACAAGGTCATCGAGCCAGTGCGAACAAGGTCACACCTTGTTCGCACTGTAGCAAATTATCAATAAACTTACAATGTAAGCACACAATGTGTTCGTGATAGCCGGACAGACATGCAGATAAACGGACAAACCGATACGGTTGTAAGTTAGGTTTTATTGCACTTGTACATTTGTGTACATAAATGCGCCAACATGTCCTAGTCTACGGCACCTTCTGTTCGAGCCGTGGAGAATCACAGCCATTTTTAGTTTGGGTCCTTTCAACATATATAACATCAATTATGTTCCATCTTTGTCAGATACACGTGCTTCCGCGATTGTGATCACGTGCTTCTCTATTTCAGTTAATGTATCTGTTTGCGTGATTATTATTTTCAATTGATCATCACAAAATATCTTAGACACAGGACTAGTTGAAAATCTTTGAAAATCATGCAAGTACATATACAGTACAGTCAATCGTTAACTCTTATAACGCTCAATAAAATATCGACATCTGCTGATTTTCGAACTCAGTTTTGGCAATAAAGCCATTTATTTGACACAATAAACCTGTATCAAATGCATTTTAAAACAATTAAGCCTCTTTCAGAAATATTACAGATATGACGTCATGATATGCATGTATTTACATTTCTGATTTTTGCCCGACGGGCTTACACTGGGGGTAATTCAACTTTTATAACAAAGCAAGACTTGTTTACAGTTTGTATCTTGTAGCATTATATACAAAAATAGCAACCAGCACAGGTATGTACACTTATCTGACACCTGCCACTGACCTTTTTCGCATGCACTTCCCACCTCCAAACCTTTAGAGTGCTTACACATCGTTTTCACGGACGTGAGAGGTATGCGAATGGCGAAATCCCGTAAAAATTGTTAAATAGTGGATGATTGTGGGCTAAATGGGTTATGGTTATATACAGGGCTATAGACCGTATTTTCATTAAAATAGACCCGAAAATGTCTGCACAATTCGTAACGGCATGGTTTGTTTACACAGAGGAGACCACAATACTTTCAATAAACTGTTTTGTCACTGCATCTCTCAACAAAATGTCTGCATTCGTATATCTATGATATATTCTGTCGTGCCATAAGCTATATGGCTTCCTTGTGTTTTAAAGTAAAATATGAATAAAACAATGAAAATGTACCTACCTCGTGGCAAATGGCAGTCATTTTACTCCATTTGCTCCACCGCGAAACTTTTTCGCCAACCTAAGTCTGCAGCTCACCCTTTACATGCTAACCCCCCTGTTATGGCATACCCCTGGTATCGTAGATGGTGTCTGTCCATCCATCCGTCTTCAAAAATTCAAAAACTTAACCTTGGGGAAAATTTGTTATAATTATAATTTTGTTTCATTTCACCAAACGTTTTGATATTTCACACATGCCTTTCTCTAATGATTCACTATCGTGCTGTGACAAATCCACGACCGGCATGCCCCCCTTAACATCAAGGTCAATGTCACAATCTTAGTGCATTCATAAACTTAATATTGTGGGAAATCTGTTATAATGTCTGTTTCCTTTCATCAAACGTCTTGTTATTTCACACATGCCTTTCTCTAGTGATTCACTATCAATCATGCTGTGACAAATCCACGACAGTCATAGTTTTTTTAGTGCATTCATAAACTTAACGTTGATTGACATTTGTTATAATTTCTGTTTCTTAATATTTCACACACACCTTTCTCTAATGGTTCTCTATCATGCTGTGCCAAATTCACTAGACCATCAGACCACCGCTAGCCTCTAGGTCAATTTCACAATATTAGTGCTTTCACAAACATAACATTGGGGGAATTTTTTTTAAATTTCTGTTTCCTTTCACCGCTCTTCTTGATATTTACGCATCCCTTCCTCTAATGGTGCTCTATCATACCGTGCCAAATTCTTGACGCTCAGACCCCCGCTAACCCCAAGGTCACAATGTTAGCGCTTTCACAAACTTAACTTTGGGTGAACTTTCTTTTAATTCATGTTCCTGTTTTAATTACTCATTCCTGTTTCCTTTCACCATGTTCACACATCTTCTTGATATTCGTTACATTAAAACACCACCAGGAGCGCTTGTTGTCTTCTGACAACTCTTGTTATAAATTAACTAGCTTTAAAATCATTTTGTTACGATTGGTCGGAAAATTAGCATATCACAGTCCATTCCAGTGACTTGGGGGTGAAAGGATTAATATCAGTACTAAATGTACCATGCTCCTCACCCTTGTCTGTAATTGTCTGTGGCTGTGACTGGAGAAATGGGGCCTATTGGTTTTGCGATGAGTGTAGATCCATATCAGCTTGTGCCTCTGCACAGTCTGATCAGGATCTGCACTGTCTGCCATACTATCAATGAAACACCCGTCATGCTTCTACCAAGCAATATAGGAGTGTGCTACAGGAGTGTGCTATTTGATCAGGAGCTACAGTAGTCACAACTACCATAAGCCTCCTTTCTCCAGTCACGGCTGCATATGACCTTGCTGCTGAATGAACGTTAGATCCCAATCAATTATGACCTTGCTGTTGAATGAACTTTAGACCGCAATCAATTATGACCTTGCTGTTGAATGAACTTTAGACCCCAATCAATTATGACCTTGCTGTTGAATGAACTTTAGACCCCAATCAATTATGACCTTGCTGTTGAATGAACTTTAGACCCCAATCAATTATAACCTTGCTGTTGAATGAACTTTATACCCCAATCAATTATGATCTTGCTTTTGAATGAACTTTAGACCCCAATCAATTATAACCTTGCTGTTGAATGAACTTTAGACCCCAATCAATTATGACCTTGCTGTTGAATGAACTTTAGACCCCAATCAATTATGACCTTGCTGTTGAATTAATTTTAGACCCCAATCAATCAGTTGATGAAGTCTTATGTTATATAAGAACACACTGCCTCTAAGGAAGATTTTACATCTGTACCAGTGTTCATGAGTGTGTTAACTGACCAGGATCCACATTGATCAAACACTCAATATATTGTATATATTGATTAAAAAAATGGATTTTAATAAAAAAATATGTGAAAATGACGTCGCAAGTTTATGAATATTAGCTGCACACAAGAAATATGCGAGTATTTTGGAATTTATATAAATTTCCAACATAGTATAGAAGACATTACAGATCCTCAAAATTAACTTCGGAAAAGTGTCATATTCATAAGGCATGGGGTCCAAGAACTTGTCTACATAAACCAGTCCTATAAATAGCTTACTGAACTTGCAAAATGATGATTAATTTTCTGTGTCATTATGATTGACATGAGTTGATGGAGTTTGTGTAACGTCAAAGCAGCATTGTGATGTCAAACCGACACACTCCAGCGATTCTAACAATAATGGTATCCCAGAAGTACCTCTAAGGGATCTTACATGAACGTTTTCAAGTTTAATTAACATATAAGACTCGTATATAGTGATATACCGTATCTGTCAGATAGCTCGAAAGTAGTTCTAAGTGAAAATACTCGTGATTTTTCAAGTTTGGTAACCTATTTAGGCCTTAATAAAATATGTTTTGTTTCCGGTTACCCGACCGTTCCTAGATTTTCCCGCCAACACTAAACTTTTTAGTAAAATATAATAATAATAAAAATATTACACAATCAATGTTAGGTTTTCGTGTTTGAGTCCATTTTTTTGTTACTGTACCACCTAGGACCACCAAACTTTCACAGCTTCATAATCAAGGGGTGCCCACCACATCCTATCCAATATGTTACCATTTTTTGAACTTGACCCATTTTTTCCGCGCAGTCGACTTAGCCATTTTCAATGTTAACTTTTCGCGTTTACAATGTTAACTTTTCGTGTTTAAGCCCATTTCTTTGGTACTGTACCACCTAGGACCACCAAACTTTCACAGCTTCATAACCAAGGGATGCCCACCACAAACAACTATCCAACATGTGACCATTTTTTTTACCTTGAGCTATTATTTTTACGTAATTGACTTGGCCATTTTCAACATTAACTTTTTAACGTACGTCCGGTTGAAGTTTTTTGGTTAAAGTTTTTCGTTATACTATATCTCTGCAACTGCTTCGCCCATTACCTTGAAACTTCACATGGGTGTTTATCATCATCCATATTTTCATTCTACACACCGTGCTGCCCCTATGCCCAATGTCAAGGTCAAATTACTTTGATTTTTTTGTTAAAGTTTGTTCGTGTACTATATCTCTGCAACTGATTCACCCATTACCTTACTACTTCACATGAGTGTTTATCATCATTGTCGCGCCCGCTTGCGGAAAGCGCGATATAGTCGGCATTTTGGCATACGTCCGTCTATACGTCCGTGTGTCCGGTTAAAGTGTTTTGGTTAAAGTTTTTCCATCTACTATATCTCAATTTTTTTAGTGTCCATGCCTCGCCCCAAGGCGCGACATGCAGGCCACGGCCATCTATAAAAAGTGGATATAATTATGTTATCCAAGTGTCTATGCTTGGAAAAAACCTGTCCTTCGTGGCTTTGCCTCGTGTCTTGTTCCAAGTTCGATCACCTATTTATAAGACTGGTCTCTTATAATTTTTACCCGACAGCTTGTCCTGCGTTATCTGCTCCGTCTAATGGCCTGGTTGATATCAGCCAGGGTGTGTACCAAGACATAGCCACCTACTCGTGTAATACCGGATATAACCTCAATGGGGCCGTGACTACGACATGTGGAGCTGGGGGTAGCTGGAGCCAGACCCCACCAGCGTGCGATATTGTCGGTAGGTCCGATATGTCTAATACAGTGGAACGCCTCTAAACCAGAAACTTGGAAAAATATGGATGTTTAATTTAGATGTGTTTCACTGTTTGCAATACACTGTACACTAGAATGTGTCATGAAGCACTAACATGTCTGATTTACAGTGGAACCTCTCCAAACCAGACACCCTGGTAACTTCCACTGTTGCTACCTTTATCAGTCAGCAGATATTCAGTCAATACATAATATTTACATTGTTCTTAAATTCATTAAGGGAACGAACATTCAACGTATTGCGTTTATTGACGCTGTTGGTTCGTTAAAAGTTTATTTGAACTCAATAATATGCGTGACACTCATCGTCATTGTTAATAACGCCATGCTATTGTCCGGCAACGTCACTGCTCTATGAATTGCGACAAAATGACGTAAACAATAAGATTCGTAATGTTTGTTTATTTGCATTTTTGCAATGTAAATATAAGTAATAAAACCATGGTTTGGTCTGTTTAAAGTTTGCGAAGAATCCTTCGGACTTCATGCAATTTAAACAGTCCAACTGTATTTCATATTACAGTAAACGAAACTGCCCATGGTTTTATTCCTGAAGTGAGTTACCTGGTAACTCACTGTGCATTGACCAAATACATACTGATTGTTTAAAAAAATTGTCGTATCCTGCATTAAGTAGATATGCATTTCCGTGTCACAATTTCTTTCCATTGGTCGAATGGTGTCACATGATGCTACAACATGATGTCCATGTAATGACGCAAGAAAAGAAGTCCACGTTCTTTTTAACGACAACCTGTTATATTTGTCTGTCCAGGCGTCACAAGTCGTCTCATCAAGCTCTGCACCATTTGTGGATATAAAAATGAACCCCTTTTCTACATAATGGAACAACCTCAAACTTAACATGAACTAGTTCATGTCGGTTACTTAGGGGTGAAAGGGTTAACCCTTACAATGCTAAACTAAATATGCAGCTTATGCTCAATAAATGTAAATCCAGCAATTGAAATTTCTAGACAATCCTAAATTTGCACTTACGAACATTTTAGTAGCACAAAGGTTAGTGAAACGGGCCCCTGTCCCCTGGGCGCACCCTAGGCACAACGCTGGAGGTCCTGTGCTTGCTTGATTTCAGATTGCCTCTCATTACCGAACCCCGTGGACGGTGTGGTGACCGCGCCAATGACAACGTACAATCAACAGGCCGTGTATACATGTAACGTCGGCTACGTGCGCAATGATGTCATCGCCACTAGGATGTGCCAGGCTTCGGGATCCTGGGACGGTGTCGCATCCACCTGTATTCTCGCCGGTAAGACATACAATTAAATGTTTTGTTTCAAGTTTCCAGACCGTATTTATGTTTTGCCTGCATAGTCTGCAACACCAGATCAGTTAACCTAATATATATTAAAGGTGCATGCCCTCTCAGTAGGCACAAACATATCCGTTATATCAGAGACATCATCTGGGACATTTTCTGGCAAAATAAACATTCATTCACCAATACCCCACGTATCGATTGGCATTAGTATGCATTTTATATTAGATGTACCTTTCCACACTGATATCAGGGGCGATAACCGTGTTTCCTTAAAATGTTAATGGACATTACTATTTATTATCTGTATTTATTTTTTGATGTGCAATGATCATACTTTGTAATCTGTCGAAAATATTATTTTTTCATGTGACACATTTAATTAGTTTAAATAATTAAAAAATATCATGCCTCATTTGCGTATGAAAATAGCCTTATACCACCGCACGTCAATCAGTACAATAAACATTAATACATGATTTCATACCGCAACCATTGCTCCATGTAGCTTAATATATGGGGTTGAATAAATGTTATTGTATCCCCCGGACTCCGTCGGGGGATACTATGGATTTGACAGCGCGCTGCGTCCGCCGTCCGCGTACGCGTCCGCCGCAGACACTTCTTGTCCGGAGCATAACTCGAACACCCTTTGGAATATTTTCATGAAACTTCACACATGCATAGACCACGACCCGAAGGTGTGTCGCGCACAAGAATGACAACTCTTGCATAGCTAATTTTTGAGTTATCTCCCTTTTTTGTTTCGCGCACTGATTGACCATAACTCGACCACCCTTTGGAATATTTTTATGAAACTTAACACATTCAATTAGACCACGAACCGAAGGTGTGTCGTGCACAAGAATGACAACTCTTGCATAGCTAATTTTTGAGTTATCTCCCTTTTTTGTTTTCGCTCACTGATTTCCTGTCCGGAGCATAACTCGACCACCCTTTGGAATATTTTCATGAAACTTCACACTTGCATAGACCACGACCCGGAGGTGTGTCGCGCACAAGAATAACAACTCTTGCGTAGCTAATTTTTCAGTTATCTCCCTTTTTTGTTTTGCGCACTCTACAAACTGGACAATAATGCATGAAGACCTGTTTTCTCGTCTGCTCTGTACACCTTTTCTCGTGTGCTCTGTACACCTTACCTGTAGAGAGAACAATAGAAACTGGGAGAACCATGTGCTAGCATGGGCTAGCATGTGCAGATGTCCAGTGCTTGACCACTGTTGACCAGGTAATTTATACAGGTAAATTACTACATTGGGTACTGTGTTGAAAATATTGTGGCATTATGTGGACCTGTGCAGATATATGTAGATAAATATAGGACTATTAAAAAAAAAATCTGGTCTCCAATAGCAAGCATTATTATTTTTTAAACTTTTTTTTTTTTTTTTTTTTTTCATTTTTTTTTTTCATTTTTTTTTTTTCATTTTTTTTTTCAAATTATTTTTCAATTTGACTGAAAAAAAAATCTGGGCTCCAGTAGCAAGCATTATTATTTTTAAACTTTTTTTTTCCATTTTTTTTTTTCATTTTTATTTTTCATTTTTTTTTTTCAAATTATTTTTCAATTTTTGTCCAGTAGCATAAGGTCGTAAGTGCTATATACAGACTATTCACCTGTGCATGTGCTAGCATGTGCAACTGACCACTGACCACTTACAGGTAATTTATACAGGTAAATGATTATATTACATTACATTTCCGTAAACTGTGTTGAAAATATTGTGGCATTATGTGGACCTGTGCAGATATATGTAGATAAATATAGGACTATTCAAAAAAATTCTGGGCTCCAGTAGCAAGCATTATTATTTTTAATTTTTAAACTTTTTTTCCATTTTTTTTATTCATTTTTTTTTTCAAATTCTTTTTCAATTTTTGTCTAGTAGCATAAGGTCGTATGTGCTATATACAGACTATTATCATATAATAAAATAATTGACTAGTGAGCCATAGAATATAATCTGATATTCTATGGTTCACTAGTCAATAATTGTATAATATGTTCGGGCCAGTGAAAATTGCTTTCGGGCCCAGGCTCGAGGTCAAGGCGGGACAAGGCGAGGCATCTGATTCCGCGGAATTCTTGTTTACTTATCTCCATTTTTTAGTTTTGTTTCGTGCTCTGATTTTGTATCCAGAGCATAACTCGAACACGCATACGCATTGCTCTAATGGTCCTCTACCGCCCTGTGCCAAATCACGTTTCGTTCTGCCCCCGTCAAGCCCAGGGTCAAGGTCACATACTTAGTGCTTCAAAAACATTAACGCTTGGGTAAATATCTTATACTTTCTGTTTTCTTTCATGGATCATGGATCATCTTCATATTTCATATACGCATTGCTCTAATGGTCCTCTACCGCCCTGTGCCAAATCCACGTTCGTCCTGCCCCACCAATCCCAGGGTCAAGGTCACATACTTGGTGCTTCAAAAACTTTAACGCTCAGGTAAATATCTTATAATTTTTATTTCCATTCACGGATCAACTTCATATTTCATATACGCGTTGCTCTAATGGTCGTCTACCGCCCTATGCCAAATCCACGTTCGTCCTGCCCCCGCCAAGCCCAGGGTCAAGGTCACATACTTAGTGCTTCAAAAACTTTAACGCTCTGGTAAATATCTTATAATTTCTGTTTTCTTTCATGGATCATCTTCATATTTCATATACGCATTGCTCTAATGGTCCTCTACCGCCCTGTGCCAAATCCACGTTCGTCCTGCCCCCGCCAATCCCAGGGTCAAGGTCACATACTTGGTGCTTCAAAAACTTTAATGCTCAGGTAAATATCTTATAATTTTTCTTTCCATTCACGGATCAACTTCATATTTCATATATGCGTTGCTCTAATGGTCCTCTACCGCCCTGTGCCAAATCCACGTTCGTCCCGCCCCCCGCCAAGCCCAGGGTTAACATCATACGCTCAGGTAAATATCTTATAATTTCTGTTTTCTTTCACGGATCAGCTTCATATTTCTATATATGCATTGCTCTAATGGTCCTCTACCGCCCTGTGCCAAATCCACGTTTGTCCTGCCCCCGCCAAGCCCAGGGTCAAGGTCACATACTTGGTGCTTCAAAAACTTTAACGCTCAGGAAAATAAAAGAAAATTTTGACTTGCAATTTGGCCTCATTTATTATCAAAGCGATATGTGGGACATCCATGTTCTATGAACACATTTTCTAGTTTATTAAACTTCACACATGCATAGAAGACGACCCAAAGGTGTGTCTCACGTCAGAATGACAACTCTTGCGTCGTTAATTTCTTAGTTATCTCCCTTTGTTGTTTCGTGCACTGATTTCGTGTCTGGAGCATAACTCGAACACCCTTTGGAATATTTTCATGAAACTTCACACATGCATAGACCACGACCCTAAAGGTGTGTCCCGCAAGAATGACAACTCTTGCATCACTAATTCTTTAGTTATCTCCCTTTGTTTTTCCGTCACTGATTTTGTCTCCGGAGCATAACTCGAACACCCTTTTTTCAAACTACTTGTGTATCTGGGGAGGGGGATACACATGCGCTTGTCGACAAGCGTCCATTTCTAGTTTATATCTGTAGTAACCTAATACAGTGGAACCGCTCCAAACCGGACCCTCTCTATACCGGAATTCGCGCTATACCGAACATACGACCACGTCCCGAATATTCTGCTATATAAACACATTAGTTTCTACCCCTCTATTCCGGAACCCCTCTACTCCGTAATCCGGACGCCATTTCAAGTCCCAAAACCATATTTCAGCGTTAAAATAACCCCGGAAAACCGGAAACACGGTCACCTGTACGGATGTCATCCAAGAAATACACCGTGCCCAATTATACACCGCGCCCAATTTCAATGTTGTTGTTTCAAGCGGGTGTCAAAATCACACCGTGTTTACAATAGACTGGTTCCCGGTAGTATTGTTCAGCTCTGGTTCCCAAAATGCGGAGCCACGAGAAGGAGACGATTCTAACGGACTCCCAACTTGACATTTGTGTGGAAGAAATAACAAAATTGATCGAATTACGCACATGAACTTGAGCTCTGTACAAGCGCTATCCATGCGTGTAATGCGCTAAGCGGCGTGTTTTTTTAACGTCATAAGCGGCATTACAAAGTTAAGAATCTATTCAATACATCATGTACATGCGGCCTAAATACGAGACATGTTTGCTGTTTTACAAGCTCATTACAATAGCATGGTTCACAATTTAATTATACGCGTACGTAACAATTATGGAAATAAAATAATCGGCACATTATTTGTGAACTCACCGACCGATTAATTGAGATAATCTGATAATTACTTAACCAGGCTGTAAACTCGTGACTGTAGCCTGTGGGCTATTGTAACAGCTCGCGGTAACTACACAGCACACGCGAAATGTGTCCTTTGCTCTTTGCGACCAGTGTAGACCGTAGACTCATATTACATTGCGAATCTGCACTATTTGCTATACCCCTTGCGAATCTGCACTATTTGCTTTATTCCAACACACAAAAAATCATTGCTATACACCTTTTCAAAAAATATGTCATCCAATGAAAAAGTCATCATATCAATTCTCAGAATAAAAAGAAACTTGACATATTTATTGAAAAAATGTGGACATATGCTTTCAATATGGTAATAATGGTATATACTATACAAATCCAAGAGTTAACGATGGAAAAAATACATTTCCTTAACTGGAAATAGAAAACCCCTATAAACCGAACTGTTCAGTCTGTCCCCAGGGTGTTCGGTTTAGAGGGGTTCCACTGTATACCTGAAGTATTTTTCCACCTTTGACCCCTAATCGTGGCCTCTGATTGGTCAGTCTCAACAGCAAATTCAAGATGGCGGCGAATTTTAAAATCAAAATCGCTGTCGGTTCATCTGAATTGTGTCCATTTGTACAGTATATGCGATGTAGCCAACGACATGGATATATCCATTACGATTGCAATGCTTATTATGACAACTGTGTAGTCTAAAAACAGCCAATATTAAGGCTCATCCTAAATAATTCGGAGATTAAATCGGATAAAATACCGAATCTACCTAGCGTGGACGCCGCCATTTTGCTTTGAATGACGTCGCTAGATTTGTGACGTATGTCGCGGGAATGACGTCAAAACATGACGTCACGCAAGTTCAAACAATTACATTTAGTATGCGGTATAAATTAAATACATGATTAGTGCCGTCGAATAGAGGTGCAACGATACGGTCAAATCCGTATTGCGATATATTGCGATACAACAAACCCATATTGCAATACGTATTGCGATATTATACCATGTATGAACAAATAATAATAAAAACAAACAGGAGATAAAGAACAGTCTTTATTGTTTATTATTGTCATTAGAACACATCAAAACACTGTGTGGGTCAGGACTTTGCCCAGAAACGGTTGACATTAATGATTATTTCTGGACGAGAGGAAATTAGGGAGAAGTGATCAAAATCATATTTTCCTTGATTTTTTTTTTTTCTCTTACTTATAGTTATCGCGTAACTGTATACCGTATATAGCTAGCCATAAGTCTACCCGCCCCATAAGTCGAGGCACGAAAATGAGCCCAAAAAAAAAAATCAGTCTTGAGCCAAGTCGCGGCCCATAAGTAGACTACTGAAAATTCGTCGGCTACTGGGTGCAGGCGAAATTAGGTCATGAATCGCCTGTATTGCTTGGCTAAGTTTTGTGCTTTCTGTAGTTTGTTTGAAGCAAATATGCTTCGCATAAACGTAGAAAATATATCATTTATGCTTACTGTACTATATTTATCGACTGTCACCCCCAGTGAAATGTAAAGGTCGTGTTTGAAACATTTTAATACACACATGTTCAATCGATGTGTTGTAAAAATGGGCTGTTACGTGAATTGGACAAACTTTATAATAAACTAGTTAATCAGTTGCAATACTGTTGTTTTTATATTGCAATAATACTTGTGTACAAGCATAAACATCATGAACTGCTGCAAAGACGAACTAATTGTATTTCTATCAAGTAAATAATGATAATAGCAACTGGTCACAAATATTAGGGGGTAAATAGAACAGCCGTTACCTGGCAATTTCACAGCTGATCGGGTTAATGACCGGATACAGAGGCTTGTTTGATTTCAAGTCTGAATTGACTGGTGATGTGTGCATTGCTTTTCTCTCATTTTTTGGCTGTGACGGGAGAAATGGGGCTTATGGTATTTGCGACCAGTGTAGCTGCTGATCAAATTGCACATCCATTTAGCATGAGAACATTCTATTTTGCTTGTTATTATCATGCTGGGTGCTTCATTGATGGAATAGTGAGCTGTAAATACCCGAATTGTCGTGATCGCTATGCCATATACTGGTCGAAAATGTACTATATATTTTGCCAGCCGACAGTCCATACCGGTCGGTATTAGCCTCTCCTGTAGGATATTGTCCACGGGCGCACACATCAGTGAATGCCTTTACATAACACTGTATATGTTTCCAGTCTCACGCAACGGGAGACAACATTATGCAGGCACAATTAGTAACAGGTTTTTAGTCATTTATGCTTCTCGCAAATTTATTGTGTTAATCGAGCAGACCTTCATTTCGCGGATGTCGCGATTTTCCCTGACCATTTTGTATCAGACTTTCGGTATATTATTTTTATACCCCAGCCATAAAATTACTCACTACATGTATTAGTCATCTAATTGTGGCGTGTTTATTAAAAAATATTGACTTCTGTCATATTAAAAGTTTGAATGATTTTGAATAATTTTACACAATTATTTTAACACAAGATGGCGACCGAGAATATGGTGTAAATATCGCGTTACGCGAAAACCGTACCGCGATACGTATCGTCAGGATGACATATCGCAATATACCGGTATACCGGTATATCGTTGCACCACTACCGTCGAATATAAAGAATATATTCAGTTTCGCCACAACAACTTTATGGCAGCTCGCTAAAGCTCGCCCCAATAAAGCTGTCTAAGGCTCAACCGAATATATTTTATATTTGACGGCACTAACCATGTATTTACTATATATCTGTATAGCGGGCACTCGTAATTTTTAGAACTGATGGAATAGTGACACAATTATACACTTATTTAATTCCTATAAATAACATTTTGTGCCTACTGAATGGGTATGTACCTTTAATTTAGAATGTTCTGAGCATATAATTATACGCCAATTGTCAATTCGCGATTATACAGTATGATTGTTCTAGGCCGAGTCTCATCAGCCAATCCAGCTACTTGATGCTGAGCATTTGAATTGAGTAAACGTTGAGAAAGTGTTGTACTCATTAATCACTGGCAACATTATTTGTTCTACATAATAATTATGTACAATTATACATGTGCAATCAAAGCTGAGAGATTGGAATACACATGGTCTGTACAATGCCTACTAACACCTGGAAACTATATCGACTATATCAGTTTGATCATTATCAATTGAGACAAGCCATGTGATTTTGTACCCAAGAACATGTGCAATTTTTCATGAAATGTACAATGGTGTCGGCTAATTCAGCGCACCTAAGGCTTTCCAAACAAATTTAACGTTCATTAACGTCCCAATATTGAGTAAAACATTCCTGACTATTCAACGTAGTTCAAAGACGCATGTGCAGGTAAAACGTCACACCGTTCTGACGTCAGATAGTGACGTAAATTGTATGATCACATGCGTGTTTGCAACATCACGTTTTTTTCTGTTAATGCTGCGCATCTGGTAGTGTAAACAAAAGGGTGTGCAGCATACTGGATCAGCATATCAAAATTGGTATTAAGCAGAACGGTCCAGCGACATCATGACAGGTTAGTTTCTTAGTTAAACAGTTAATTTACTAAATAAATATCGCTCTTGTTTTTAGGTACAAAATCACATCGTGACACATGGCGTGTTTCAATTGGTATATTTTGTATTACGTGTGTTTTGTTTGTTGCACAAATTAATATGGCTATAAACTGGTCAATAAGATAATATGAGACATGCCATGTGACATTCCATTAAATACGTTTACAAAATTTACAATATGTTTCATAAATAAATCAAAAGTTGATAAAAAGTTTCAGAGTACAGTACATGTGGAATATAATTCCGCATGTACTCTGAAAATGTTGTCAACTTTTGATGCCATTTATGGAAAGTATTGTAAATGTTGTAAACGTATTTCATGCAATTGCACAGATGCCCGAAGGTACAAAATCACAGGGTGGGTCTCATAATATAAAAGCAGTCTACACTGAAATACTTGACGCTTGTGTATTCTATGTGTTGGTGCTGGCTTACTACTGTGGTTGCTTCAGACCAATGCATCATCACAATAGCAACTTATTTTCTTCAAAAGTGGGTAAAATAATACGGAAATGATGTAGAACATTATCAACACCATTAACCCGTTCAACCCTAAGTAACTGGAATGGATTGTGAGTGTGATATGCTAATTTTACAACCAATCCAATCGTCACAAAATGATTTTCAGATTAGTACATTTATGAAAAGGTGTTTGCAAAAATATGAAAATTACTTGCAAGAAGTGCAGATCCTTATCGTTATGAGCCGGCTCATCTGGATCTACACTGTTTGCAAATGTCGCGGGCTTTCGGGTTCAAAGGGTTAAGGAAGTGTGGAAATTATCAGATTTGCTTTGAAAATTTAGTAAAATAAATCATTATCGGATGAGAAAGGATTTCCAAATTGTGCATCATATACAGCAAATATATTGCCTGTACAATTATATATATTTTCTGATGGATTAGTCATTATTCTATTTATAGAACAATAACGATGCATACATTATGGGACAGGTGCTGTGGGATGTCAAAAGTTCATATATGTCCGCATATTTTCTATGAACACAACGATATTGTTATGTTCCTAAGCAGTCATTTTGAAATTTAAATTTATACCAAATTATATGATATGATACATACTATATAGTCATTATATTATTATACATATTAATTGTGTTTCATACATCTCATTAGAAGTCAAATTGCATCATATATATTTTATTTCAAACGTCCATTTTCAGTGTTGTTGGCCATCTTGAATTTGGTGGCCATATTGGATTTGGAAAAAATGTCCATCCTATTTTTGTTCAAACCTCTGTAACATAAACCTGGCAAAAACAAGTGATGAATGTTTGCTTTGAACAAACATTGTACACGAAAGTTACATTCTGGTGTACACTATAATACTAACACTATATAATGTATTGAGTAGAGATTTAATATGCCTTGAGGAATTGCATGAACTGATTATACTGAATTATTATGTCACGGGGGCAAGACAAATGTGCACTGGCCCGGGACTCGAAGCCGGGACCTCTGGTTTACCGTACCATCACTCTAACCTGCTGAGCTAACCGGCACGAATACACACTTTCTGCCCATTGTCAGCTACATACATACTGTGACATATGGATATCACAGGGCAAGACAAATGTGCACCGGCCCGGGACTCGAACCCGCGCCATCGGGTTTACCATACCATCACTATAATTGACTTAACCGGTCACAAATACAAACTTTCTGCATATTATGAGTTACATACATACCGTGAAATACTCTCCCGCCAACTTGGAATTCGTCCCCTAATTCCTGATTTTATGGGACAGACCTCTACATCGTGGTTGATCTCCGAGTATATATCAGTCAAGGTACCTCGATTGGCGCCACATGTCGCAGGGCGAGAAAAATGTGCACCGGCCCGGGACTCGAATCTGGGACCTATATATGGTTTACTGGTTTACATCACTCTACCGACTGAGCTAACCAGGCACAGATACACACTTCATCTCCATAGTGAGTTACATACCAACCTTGACACATTTCGATTTAGAGATACACATGTTTACTCGAAGTCCAGGTGTCTGAGGAAAATACTTTGAGTTAATGGAAATTCGAGTTATCAATAGTTATTATATACTGTAGGAAAACATGTACATGTACTTGGACCAAGACTATGACTTTGAGGTATCGGTAGTTTGACTTAAAAGAGTTTGAGGCAACGGGTGTAGACTGTACCGGTATAATTTGAAATGTGGTGTGACTTTTTAACCAACCGGTACAGCCTCATTGTTGATTGAACACAAATCTCAATTCACTCAATCAATCTACAGACTGTGGTAACCCCAGCTCCCCGACAGATGGAAGTGTCTCCACGCCAGGCGGAACCAAATACGACCAACAGGCCATATACAACTGTATCACAGGCTATCAGCTGATGGGGGCGGCAGTCCGTACTTGCCAGAATGACGAAAACTGGAGCAATCCGGACCCAACATGTCAGATAAGAGGTAGGTAACCATATTAACCCTAATTATTCGGACATAATTCATTCTAGGAAACGCATATAAATACAGTCAGGATTATGTACAACGGCACACGTTACAACTGCATATCCGCCTTCCGGCACAATGAGCCGCGAAACGAATCGGCACGCTCTTTAATCTGCTCGATAGACCGGCAAATTCAGTTTCCGGCACCAGCAGGGAATTTCCACAAGCGATTACACATTTTCAGTCTTATTTCATGTACATTATAATGTCGCCGGTACCTGACGCCGCTGGCATCAGCGCTGTGACCCAGCTCAGTTATCCGGCACTACGTGCTGGAAACCGATCATCGGGAACCAGTCAAAGGTGGGGGTGGGGAGGGTGTTAGCGTGTGAAAGGTGAGCGGCAGACATAGGTTGGTGAATAGGTTTAGCGGTAGAACAAATGGAGTAAAAAGACGGCCATTTGCACATGGTTCGTTGTTTTATTCATATTTTAATTTAAAACACGGGGAAGCCATATAGCCTATGGCACGACGGAATATATCATAGATCTACGAATGCAGACACTTTGTTAAAAGATGCAGTAACAAAAAAGTTATTTAATGATTTGTGGTCTCCTCTGTGTAAACAAACCATGCCGTTACGAATTGTGCAGACATTTTTGGGTCGATTTTAATGAAAATATGGTCTATACCCCTGTATATAACCCATGTAGCCCACAATCATCCACTATTTAACAATATTTACGGGATTTCGCTGTTCGCATACCTCTCACGTCCGTGAAAACGATGTGTAAGCACTCTAAAGGTCCCGCGGTGGGAAGTACATGCGAAAAAGATCAGTGGGAGGTGTCAGATAAGTGTACATGCCTGTGGTGGTTGCTATTTTTAGCTTGCCTGCACGAAGTGCATAAGAGCTTATGGCATACCCACGTCGGCGTCGGCGTCCACAAACTTAACGTTGGGTAAATGTCTTCTAACTTCTGTTTCCTCCCATGGAACACCTTGTTATTTCATACATGCATTCCTCAGATGACCCTCTATCATGCTGTCGCAAATCCATGACCCACGTCAAGGTCACAAACTTAGCACATTCATAAATTTAACGTTGTATAAATGTCTTATAACTTCTGTTTCCTTTCATGGAACACCTTGTTATTTCATACGTGCATTCCTCAGATGACCCTCTATCATGCTGTAGCAAATCCATGACCCACCACCCAACCCTTACCCCAAGGTCAAGGTCACAAACTTAGCACATTCATAAACTTAACGTTGGATAAATTTCTTATAACATCTGTTTCCTTTCATGGAACGCCTTGATATTTCATACATGCATTCTGCAGATGACCCTCTATCATGCTGTAGCAAATCCACGACCCACCACAAACCCTTACCCCAAGGTCAAGGTCACAAACTTAGCACATTCATAAACTTAACGTTGGGGTAAATGTCTTATAACATCTGTTTCCTTTCATGGAACACCTTGATATTTCATACATGCATTCCTCAGATGACCCTCTATCATGCTGGAGCAAATCCACGATCAACCACCCAAACGTTACCCCAAGGTCAAGTTCACAAACTTAGCATGTTCATAAACTTAACGTTGGGGTAAATGTCTTATAACATCTGTTTTCTTTCATGGAACGCCTTGATATTTCATACATGCATTCCTCAGATGACCCTCCGTCATGCTGTAGCAAATCCACGACTCACCACCCAACCCTTACCCCAAGGTCAAGGTCACAAACGTAGCACATTCATAAACTTAACGTCGTGGTAAATATTGTGTAACTTCTGTTTATTTACAGGGAATACCTTCATATTTCATACATGCATTCATCTGATGAAACTCTATCGTACTATAGCAAATCCATGATCCACCTCCCACCCCTTTCCCCAAGGTCAAGGTCACAAACTTAGCACATTCATAAACTTAAAAATAACGTTGGGGTAAATGTCTTATAACTTCTGTTTCTTTACAGGGATCACCTTGATATTTCATACATGCATTCATCTGATGATACTCTATTGTGCTATAGCAAATCCATGACCCACCCCTGACACCAAGGTCAAGGTCACAAACTTAGCACATTTATAAACATAACGTTGGGGTAAATGTCTTATAACATATGTTTCCTTTCATGGAACGCCTTGATATTTCAAACATGCATTCCTCAGATGACCCTCTATCATGCTGGAGCAAATCCACGATCAACCACCCAAACGTTACCCCAAGGTCAAGTTCACAAACTTAGCATGTTCATAAACTTAACGTTGGGGTAAATGTCTTATAACATCTGTTTTCTTTCATGGAACGCCTTGATATTTCATACATGCATTCCTCAGATGACCCTCCGTCATGCTGTAGCAAATCCACGACTCACCACCCAACCCTTACCCCAAGGTCAAGGTCACAAACGTAGCACATTCATAAACTTAACGTCGTGGTAAATATTGTGTAACTTCTGTTTATTTACAGGGAATACCTTCATATTTCATACATGCATTCATCTGATGAAACTCTATCGTACTATAGCAAATCCATGATCCACCTCCCACCCCTTTCCCCAAGGTCAAGGTCACAAACTTAGCACATTCATAAACTTAAAAATAACGTTGGGGTAAATGTCTTATAACTTCTGTTTCTTTACAGGGATCACCTTGATATTTCATACATGCATTCATCTGATGATACTCTATTGTGCTATAGCAAATCCATGACCCACCCCTGACACCAAGGTCAAGGTCACAAACTTAGCACATTTATAAACATAACGTTGGGGTAAATGTCTTATAACATATGTTTCCTTTCATGGAACGCCTTGATATTTCAAACATGCATTCCTCAGTTGACCCTCTATCATGCTGTAGCAAATCCACAACCCACCACCCAACCCTTGCTCCAAGGTCAAGGTCACAAACTTAGCATGTTCATAAACTTAACGTTGGGGTAAATGTTGTGTAACTTCTGTTTCTTTGCAGGGAACGCTTCGATATTTCATACATGCATTCATCTGATTATCCTCTATTGTGCAACAGCAAATCCATGACCCCCCACCTCTTTCCCCAAGATCAACATCATGAACTTAACGTTGGAGTAAATGTATTTTTATAACTTCTGTTTCTTTACAGGGATCACCTTGATATTTCATACGTGCATTCATCTGATGATACTCTATCGTGCTATAGCAAATCCATGACCCACCCCCACCCCTTTCCCCAAGGTCATAAACATAGCACATTCATAAACTTAACGTTGGGGTAAATGTATTATAACAATTGTTTTCTTTCATGGAACGCCTTGATATTTCATACATGCATTCATCTGATGATACTCTATCGTGCTATAGTAAATTCATGACCCAGCGTCCACCCCTTACCCCAGGGTCAAGGTCACAAACTTAACACATTCATAAACTTAACTTTGGGGTACATGTCTTATAACATCTGTTGTCTTTCATGGAACGCCTTGATATTTCATACATGCATTCCTCAGATGACCCTCTATCATGCTGTAGCAAATCCACAACCCGCCACCCAGCCCTTACCCCAAGGTCAAGGTCACAAACCTAGCACGTGCATAAACTTAACGTTGGGGTAAATGTTGTTTAACTTCTGTTTCGGTACAGAGAACGCTTTGATATTTTATACATGCATTCATCTGATGAAACTCTATCGTGCTATAGCGAATCCATGACCCACCGTCCACCCCAAATGTCTTATAACATCTGTTTCCTTTCATGAAACACCTTGATATTTCATACATGCATTCCTCAGATGACCCTCTATCATGCTGTAGCAAATCCACAATCCACCACCCAACCCTTACCGCAACGTCAAGGTCACAAACTTAGCACGTTCATAAACTTAACGTTGGGGTAAATGTTGTTTAACTTCTGTTTATTTACAGGGAACGCTTTGATATTTCATACATGCATTCATCTGATGATCCTCTATTGTGCTACAGCAAATCCATGACCCACCCCCCACCCCTTTCCCCAAGGTCACAAACTTAGCACATTCATACATGCATTCCTCATGTGAATAGCTATCATGCTGTAGAAAATCACCAACTTAGTGCGTTCATAAATTTTGTTTTACTTCTGTTTTCAGGGAGTGCATTGATATTTCAACCATGCATTCATCTTAATATGCTATATTATGCTATAGCAAACCCACGACCCACCTTGCACCACTGACCCCAATGTCAATGTCCACCGCACGCCCCTTAACCCAAGGTCAATTATATATACTATTCATGTTTTTTTATGCAACTGTGCCAATTTTGAGCGAAGGCTGCCAACAGGCGAGCTTCGTTGTCTTCGGACAACTCTTGTTGTATATATGTTATAATATACAAACTGTAAACAAGTCTTGCTTCGTTATAAAAGTTGAATTACCCCTGACAGAGTACGCCCGTCGGGCAAAAATCAGAGATTTAAATACATGCATACCATGACGTCACATCCGTAATATTTCTGAAAGAAGCTTTATTGTTTTAAAATGCTTTTAAGACAGGTTTATTATGTCGAATAAACAGCTTTATTGCGAAAACTGAATTGGATTGACTGTACTGTATACTTGCATGCTTTTCAAAGACAAAATACTCGTTCAGCTAGTCCTGTGTCTAAAATAGTTTTGTGACCATTTGAAAATAAAAATCACACAAAAAGATATAGTACGTGCATTGGAAACATAATTGATGTTATACATGTATATGTTGAAAGGGCCCAAACTAAAAATAGCTTTGAATTCTCCACGGGTCGAACACGTATTTGACAAACATATGCATGTAAAAAAAGGTTTCTCAGAATATCATATGTTTTATTGATGTTTCGTGTAAATACGTTATATATTAATGCATAAACTAGTTATACATGGAAATTTGTGGCGTAAACGGTCACGGCATTAGTCCATTGCCCGCATTGCCCCCGATGTTTTGTATTAATGTAGTATCCTTTACATTGCAACTCGCTTAATCCGGTTGTAGGAGGCGTTTGTGCCATCGACTAGGACATGTTGGTGCATTTATTTCCACAAATGTACAAGTGCGATAAAACCTCACTTACAACCGTGTCGGTCTGTCCGTTTATCAGCAGGTCTGTCCGTTTATCAGCAGGTCTGTCCGTTTTTCAGCAGGTCTGTCCGGCCATCATGAAAACATTGTGTGTTTACATTGTAAGTTTATTGATAATTTGCTACATCATGCACATTGCGAACAACTTTTGACACTGGACAATAATCAGCTTATGATGGAGAAACGGGCTTATGGGTTTTGTGACCGGTGTAGCTTCCTTACAACATCAATACGCCCCATTTGTCCAGTCACAGCCACATATGTAATATGTAAACGGTCACGGCATGTGTGTTTACATTGTAAGTTTATTGATAATTTGCTACAGTGCGAACAACTTTTGACATTGGACAATAATCAGCTTTTGGTGTGACCTTGTTAGCGTACATTTAGATTTACCGATGTTGTCCCAATGCACATATATACTGTTACCCGGATAACATAGTGTTGTAGTTTACTCCATTTGCGTCTTAGTTACCCCACCCCAGGCCAAGGAGGAACGTCGGTATACCTGAGTAAAGTCGTTGAGTTCTCTAGCTTCGGTATTAGTTGGTCGTAGTCGGTAATTCTTACGTTTCTTTAGGTCTGTCTGCTCCAAACACTCGGGGTAGAATGCGCCGTTTTCCAAGGCGGAGGCTCGCACGTGAAGTCCTTTGCGCATGCGCGAGGCGGCAAAGCTGCGAGGCTCCGGACTGGTCTCCGGCGAGGCTCCGGACTGTTTATGAGGAAGCTCCTGGGTTCTGGTTAAGGATAACTTGTCATAAACGATATCACGGCTACAAGAGGCAGACTAGTGCTTGCCCAAACACTACACTCCCCCCCCCCCCCCCCCCCCCCCCCCATTCTATTTAAATAGACGATAACAAGTGATGAGCTCAACCCTATCCCATAAGATGTACCCTTTAACAGCATTCGAGTATTAAAGAGACACCCGATAGGGATAGTGTGGACATAATGTCCTGGATGGATTCCCCGAAGGGAAAGTCTAATTCCAGCGTAACCTAATTTCTCCTTAATCCAATACAGCCCAAAACAATTTAGTTTGTTAAAAGGATATAACATGAGGAAACTTTAACACAAATATTCCCCTCACGGGGAGAACAGACATGTACTAAGGAGATACGGTCATAGAGGTAACTGCTCCAGGTCTTTGGTCCAGGTCTTCTGCTCCCGCCTTACTGATCCCACCCATACAGACGTATTGCATTCTGCGTGCATATACCGATCAACTCGGTCCACCCGACACCGATGCGTGGCGCAAGCCGCTGTGCCGTCATCCCAATCAGGGTGGGAGTACTGTATGCACTTACTTGTCTGAAGGGGAAGTAAGGGGCATCCGTCTCTAGAAACATCCGGTCCTGCATAACTGACCTGAGCCCCTCTAATTTATCACCCGTGAAATGATCTGCAACCCGTGTAAAACCAAAATGAGTCATAGGGAATCTCTCGAGCCAGGCAGCAACAACTCTACTATTCCCACAGAAACAGTGCAGATGTATTTTCTGGTACGGGTTCACTATTGGGCTTAGCATATCCAATAGGGTGAAATAAAGTTGGCCATTAGACTGGGGACTTTCCCGGCAATGAAGGACCAGAACCTGCCTCTCTTGGATGTATCTGACAGCCTCTCCCAGCGCTCACCAGTTCTCCACACCCTATCACCTCTGGTAACTGCACCAACCTTTGGAAAGCAGCAAAGTCATCCTGGGTACAGCTACCCACTTTCTTCGGGTGAAGTCCCACGGCCACATTATGACCTTGGCTAAGCAGATCATTGATTTCGTATAAGGTCGGGAATGTTTCTGGGTCACAGTATACCACCACTGCACCCAGGAGATTGATATGCGCATCGTCACTTGGAACGGTCTCCTGGCAGACCCTGGTCAGTGTGGCCTTAGCCGACAGACCAAGAGATTTGCGCGAACGATCCAAGTGAAAATGGCTATCTATCGCATCTGGTGGAGCACCGTGACCTCCCATACATGGAGGCGGAATATTCTGCGGCAAATCTGCGGGTAATACCGCACCACTGCTTATGGGCAAAATTGCGGGTAGTACCGCATCGCTACTCATTGGGCTGAGCGGTAATGCTGCGGGTAGTACCTCATTGCTACTTACTGGGCTGAGCGGTAATGCTGCGGGTAGTACCGCATTGCTGCTTACTGGGCTGAGCGGTAATGCTGCAGGTAGTACCGCATCGCCACTCATTGGGCTAAGCAGCAACGCCGCGGGTAGTCCAATAAGCGGCAACACCGCGGGCAGTCCAACAAACGGCAACGCTGCGGGTCCTACCGCACCACTACTTCTGCTTACCCCCATGTCCAGTTTCAGGGCCTGTACCTCGGTGTCACTGTCCTCCTCTGACGAAAGTTCCAGGGCGTACTGGAACTTCTCCCATAGGCTCCTCCGGTTACGGACTTCCAGCTGTCCCAGGACAACCATCAGAGCACGCCAGTGGAACAGCATGGCCAGAGAGTTCAGAGGCGACAATGTGTACTGCTGCGGAGGTACCAGTCCCAATTCCCGAGATATGGCGTTCATAGCCACCACTTGTGCCTCAGACACCTCACTGTTCATCTCCTCGGTTAGCAGACCGGTACTATCTATTACATCTGCCAAGTCCTGAATAGATAGTTTCCCCAATAACCATGTGGCCGCTAATTTCAGGGCGGTAAGTCGCTGACGGGATACCTCCACACCCACTCGATCGTTGAAAATGGACGGAATATGGGTTGCGAAGGCATGTGTCCTTGGATGTCCATGATACGGGGAACAGTCAGATACAGGACAGATGTTCATTCTGGCAGATCTGCGTCTAGGTACCAAGGAGAGAGGTGTCATAGCTGTTGAGGGCGCGGTTGAATGGACCCTAGGCCATGGATTGACCGGGTTTTCTATCACACACGCGCTGGTTGATTGTGATACCAGGGTTGATGAAGCGGTTGAATTGACCCTAGGCCACGGATTGACCGGGTTATCTATCACACGCGCTCTCGATCTCGTGTGGGTCTGTAAATCTAGACCCTGTACCACTCGCGTTTGTCGCGTTTGTACATCCGCGTTCACCACAATTCGTAAATCTATTGGAATGCATGGAACGGCAACTTCCTGCTTACGATTCCTCTTTTTTTGAGCACGGTGTTTCAATTGTCTCCTTCGGGTTTTTGTAATCTGATATAACTCAACCCCAGGGGTGATAGCACTCGGCTCTGCACGCGGCTTAATTGTTGCTCGTGAATGTTCAGCCTCGCGTACCGTCTCCGTGTGGGACGTGGAACGCGGATGTTTCGGCGGACTCCTAACTCTGCTGAGTGGTGTCCACTTAGATTTTCTCGGACTCCGGTAGACGGTTTTGTGTTCACTATGGTGTAGACCAATTTCCCAGTGTCGCTGCTTCCGTGGACTTCGGTCTCTGTCTCGACGGGGGGACCGCAATTCATGGCGTCTTTTGGAATGTTTTGAATGCTTTGAATGTTTTGTCCCTCGTTTAAGAGTCCTCCTTGGCTGGAGACCGGTTCGGTGATGCCGTTGATCCAACCTTGGACGGTTTAGGCGACACTATAGGGGGCGTTCTATCCCGTTGAACATTGGTAGGTCCGAGGAAGGCGTCTTCGTCCTCTGTGGGACACGATAATGAGAGTACATCGTCTTCGCTAGATGGTAGCGTAATTTCCATCGGCAATGGATGCGCTGCATTCTCGGTACGGTGCCCGAGGTTGGGGTCCTGACCCAAGCGAATGTCCTTGTACATTCCATCATGAGGCATCACACTTTCCACAGAGGACTGGAGTCCGATGTCCGTTATGTTGGCATTGATCCAGGAGCGACTGTGTAGTTGGAATCGCTCCGCGTCTCTCGCCACGGTCTTCAACCATGTCTGGTCTTTCCGGTGGCGTGACAGCTGAGCCTGGCTCCTAATCGCGTTGAGCACTCGGTCAGACTGCCCGGCGAAGGCTGGTGACAACAATTTCTGTATAAAGCCTCCCGCCTCCACCGGACGTCCCACTTTCGTCGCATGCTCAACCCGGTCCAGGTAAGTAGACTCATCTTGGTTCAATGCCATTCTGGAATAGACTAACAGAAGTTATTAATATCAACATAATGGTAATCTTCGTGTCACTGGACGTACAACGCAGAGCTTGATGCTACTTTTAACTGGTAAATTAGCATCCGAGAAGTCCCAGACTTCAGCCACCCAGACACTAAAGGTTTTAGTTGTCATTCTTACTTTTGCAACGGTGGCACTTGTATCTATTTATGTCCAATGCATATGCAGCTGTAATTTTGACGCAAGACCCATGGTACCATTCATTGCAATAATCTCATTGGATCATAAACCTTCCTCCCCAAGGTTGCTTGCAGTAACAGTATAGATCCTGATCTGATTGACCCAATGGAATTTTGTTTTTGGAACGATCAAGTGCCGATTTTACCCAACTTGGTACATTTCTATCTCTACAGGGTTTTAACCGATCATGATTGGCTACAAAGACTGCGTTTTTTAATTGAACACGGAATAGGGCACGCTAGATCTTTTCTATTATGACAGCCGGGCCTTTCCATGGTTGGCAAAGTTTACAACACTTGCCCTTCAGTACCGCGGTATCTAATAGATAGACAAGATCACCCTTTTCGTAGGACTGTTCCAATAATCGCAAATCATAATTTCGTTTCATGCGCCCGGAAGAGGTTTTTAATGTGGCCCTAGCTTTCGTGTGCGCTTCCTGCATATCCCCCGTTAGCTTATTCACGTATCCATCCGGATCCATGGCTAGTTTTTGGGGAAACATGAGATTAGCCGGAATATTAACCTCCCTCCCGAGCATGAGTTTGTCTGCGGTGTAGCCTGTGCCACGGTTGACAGCTGAGCGTATGAGCGTAAGGCCCCTGCAATTTGTTGTAATTGCAAATCCCATTGATTCTGAGACGAGCCTATATAGCATCTAACCGCGTCCATCAGTGTTCGATTATACCGTTCCATCTGACCATTTGCGGAGGGTCGATATGGAGTGGTATGCGTCTTATGAATGTGCAAAGCTTTACACACGGCTGCACACAGTTTGGACTCGAAGTTTCTGCCCTGATCCGAGAAAAGCTCAAAGGGATAACTGGTCTATGGCCGCTTTTGCCGTCACATCAGCAGTTTGAGACGGAAGGTGGACACATTCTACCCATTTGGTAAATTGATCAACCATCATTAAGATGTGTTTGTTACCCCGGGGTGTTCTGGGTAATGGACCTAGAAAGTCAATGTGTACCCGCTCCATCGGTGCACCTGCTTGATATTCAAGCATCCCTATACGACCATACTTTTCAGACTTTTTATTCTGGCTACACCCAGAGCAAGTGGTAACATATTGTGCTATATCCTTACCCATTTGGAACCAGTAAAATTTCTGCTTCATTCTCGCCTTTGTTCTCACCACACCCTGATGCCCCGCGGACGGAATATCATGGCTCCATGTCAGAGTTACTTCTCGGAGACTAGAAGGCAGAACAACGTCTTTTTCCTCACTATCCGGTCTGTTCCGAAATAACACACCATCAATGAGGGTGAACAGATCTTTTGTCAGCCAATGTGCTTTGGCAGCCGGACTAGCAATGAACAGCTCCGGTTGTTTGCGAACGACCCGAGTGTTCAGCCAATCTAACACCAAACACAAATCACTGTCCTTTGATTGTTCTCTCTCATTTCTTCGTTAGAGAAACCCCAACAGTATGGTGCATCCGGAACCACAGAATTGATACCCGGAGAAATGCCGCATGCTAATATCTCTGGCACCCCGTTCCGTGTCACCAACTCTATGCTCACGACTCCCCCTGCTCACACTCATCACTTGCCAAAGGACCTGCAGTCATGTCAGTCATGTCAGTCGCGCCCCTAGTGCTCGCATCTCCCTGCTGCACTACTCTACTTACATGGGCATCATCCTCCCATTTTGTCGTAGGATTCGTCCGACACGTGGTACCTTGATTGCCGTTGCTATCACAGCCTACACGACCAGCGCGTTGCTGTGGCAATGACCAAGTGCCTCGTGTCGGTCTACATACCGCACCTCCTAACGTTGAAGACCCAATACCCTCCTCACCTTCCGCCCTACTGCCTGTTGGGCCTTCAGGCAGTGCATTAGGTTCAGGTAATGGCTTTGTCACCGAACTGATATGGGCCACACCCTGTCCGGATAACTGTTTGGGAATAAATTCCTGTGTGATACCCGAGGCTTCACTGAACTGGATTCGCACCTTGGATACAGAGCGTCCCCCATGTGCAGGGAATCCCCCTTAATTATTGTCAATGCCGGACATTATTGATTTTATTGCGCCCGACATCGCGCAAAAAATCACGGATGGGCCCCTTTTTAAATGACCAGTGCGCACATTAAAAAAAACGTAATCGACTATTTAAACTCGCTGCATATTTAAATCATTGGAAGGCGTGCAGTTCAATCGAGTTTGTGCGGCCGTTGAACGTAAGCTTCGAGTCAATTTAAACCATTTAAATCGATAAATAAGTGACAATCTGGGCACGTGCATGAATACGCATGACGTCATAGTTCCGACAAGCCGCGGCCCGACATCAAAGCAGTCAAGTAACACTGAAACAATGTCATTGACACAGCTGTGTGACTGTCTATAAATAGCGTGGTTTATAATAGGTTGTGCATGTTGTAATGTAAATGTGTCGCAGCGTGACATGTATACATGGTACCGTAAATATACGCATTTTTTGTTGTGTTTTCCGTGGATTTCGGTTTTACAGCTAGAGGAAATTCTGTTAATCTTACTCCCAGACACTATGACTGCTATTTTCTCCCAGACACGGTATGTGCTATTTTCCCTATAATATATAATTATATACACGAGGTGTCGGTGTGTGTTGTATCCAAATGCAGTTGCTGTGCTGAGAATTATAGTCTATTTCAGAAAAACATTTTACAATAAATTTGTATTGCACTGTCGGTCATGGGTATCGTAGTAAAACAGGCTATAGATTTGGAATCTGGTTCAATCACACAGACAGAGGGCATGGTGTGTCATTCCAAACTCGCTGATAGCATAATTCGATCTGATTGGATGCTGAGGTGTGTAGTCGGCATTCTGTTGTAAAATCGTACATGTTGATCTGGGGTGGCCATCGCTGAGCATGAAAAGCATGGCTAGCGGCAGTGGAAATCGCGATCAAACTTTATTTAAGTATTTTGCGAAAGCTAACATCAATTTTGATGAGTACAATCGCATGTAGTATCAGGCATGGGAAATTTCCGGATTAATCCGGAAATCCGGATTTGAGGTCCCAGGGACCACTTGTGTGAATCTAGTAAATCCGTTGAGAATGGCGATAAAAAATTACAAAAAATTTTTTTTTGATTTTTTTTTTTTAAGTGCCGATTCTTTTATTTTCCCAGCGGAATCCCTGTTATACATGTACTGACTTCTTGTTGCAAGTATTATTTTAAATTGAAATGGATTATGTTGCCAATTTTTCCTAATTATAGCATATTTTTTCAGGGGAAAATGTGATCTATTTAATGCTAAATATACCTCAGAATGAAGCACAGAGCATCTAGAATTGAAAAAAAATTCGGGGGGGGGGGGGGGGCATGCCCCCAGACCCCCTAGCAAATCGCTGCGCAATCCGCTACTCAAATAAATTTTCAGGATTGGGGATTTCAGAATTGCCTGTAGTATTCACTATTGTGAGAAAAAAAACAACACATTGTTTCATGGTATACATGTAAGTTACAGAGAAATTTGGCAGGATAAGGATTAAAACTATAATTTCAATGATTCTTTGCATGTATACGTGAGGAATATATATATTTCACCGAGTATGACAATACATTATTTTTCAAAACAAAGTTTTGCTTAAACAAATGGCCATATTTTACATCAGTATTTAGGTTTCAGATACATATAAAATGCCACCATTGGGCACCATTTTTTCAAAATTTTCACGGGGGAGCATGCCCCGGGACCCCCCTAGGAAACTCGCTCGCTAAGCTCGCTCAGCTCCGCAGCAGTGTTGCCCCTATTTTCAAAAACAAGGGGGGCATATTGTGAAGTCCCCCCAGTTTTTGTCAGCCCTCGTACAATACTTACAGCCTCCACAAGGCAGATCCTCTAAATGCACCCCATAGGAATACGAATCACACAACCCCGAAGATGGTATGCGAGATAAAGAATCCGCATTCCCATGTTTTACACCTGGACGGTACTGCACCACCATATTGTATTGGGACAATTCTTCCATCCATCGAGCAAGCTGTCCTTGTGGAGCCTTAAAGTGCAAGAGCCATGCCAAGCTAGAATGATCAGTTCTAACCACGAATGGCCTGCCCAGTAAGTAATGGCGAAACTGTCTGGTGAATCTCAGAATGGAAAGCAATTCTTTCCGCGTGACACAATATCTACGCTGTTCTGGTGTCAATGCGTAACTACTATACGCAATGACCTTTTCCTCACCATTCTGAATTTGTAATAATTCTGCAAATTTTCGTTTTCCAGTGATGCGATACATGGGCTCCGCCAATTTCGCAAAATTTGCCACAAATGTACGATGATAATTGGCCAACCCCATGAATCTCTCCACATCTTTTGAGCACCGAGGGACGGGCCAGTTTTTTACTACCTCAATATCTTTATCAGTCATGGTGAGGCTATTGGAACTGACTCGTCGCCCAAGGAAATCAATCTCTGACTGAAACAGGATGCATTTTTTGGGTTTAAGTTTCAGCCCGTATTCTCGGAACCTTGCCAATGCAGTTGCTAGGTTAAACAAATGTTCTTTAAAGGTCCCCCCCAGCACCACAATGTCATCAAGGAATGCTAGCACCGTTTTCCAAGTTAGGCCCCTCAACACTAGATTCATGACCCTAGAGTATGTTGCGGGTGCGTTGCAAAGCCCGAAACCCATCTTTACATGCTCGAATAGACCATACTTTGTAGTAAATGCCGATTTGTGTTGGTCTTCAGCCTTGAATTTGACCTGCCAGTAAGCGGAGTTCGCATCAAGTTTGGAAAACCATACGCTACCGGCCAATGTATCAAGACAATCGTCTACTAATGGTAACGGAAAGACATCCTTTCGGCAAACGTCATTGAGCGCTCGGTAATCAATACACCATCTGACAGACCCATCGCGTTTGCGAATTAACACTGGTGCGGCAGCCCACTCAGATGTGGATTCCTGAATTATCCCTGCTTCCAGCATTTTCTTTAAATGGGCTTCCTCCTCGCCTGCGAAGCAAGCAGGAGTTCTACGTATGCGCTGCTTGACTGGTTTGGCATCCCCAGTATCAATGGTGTGTTCGATTGCCCCGAAATGACCCAAATCAAATTCACTTGAGGCAAACACATCTTGATACTCGGTTAACAGTTGGCCTAACTGTACTTTTTGTTCTTCGTCTAACAGTTCGGCAGACGACGTGAACAACGGATATAGGTGTTCTGGTATATTTACCTCAGTTGGCTGTGCCCCTTCAGGCACCATCTGTACCCTAACAGGCTCCTCGGGCAAAGTACTTGACTCCTCACAGTACTCTTCAACAGCGTACGCATTACCTATCTGTTGGCCCTTACGTACAAGCCGGTACCTATCTGATGGATTTACCAGGCACACATGCAACCGGCTTATCCCCACCATTCCGTACTACCCTCGGTACTAGCAAATGTGTATTCCTTATCGGTTCCACTACATAATCCGGTAAGAGTGCATCCATCGTGCATTTCACTTTTATTGCCGAGTTGGGAGGAACGACATGTCTTTTATCTAATGTGACCCTGGCTACAAGCGGAGTTCCTGACCCACCCTTCATATTTAAGTCTATTTCCTGCCCATCAAAATGCAGCTTGCCCTGTCCCATGTCCAAAATTGAAGATCCACGGAGGTATAGGATATCAAAACCAATTAGCATATCCTGATCTATGGGCGACACATAGACATTTTCTTCATACCACCGTGATCCTATTTTCAATTTGACTGGCCCGGCAACAAACCCTTGCATTGCTAATTGACGGCCTGCTGTGAGTAATTTTACCTCTCTGAGTTTTGGAGGTCTCTTTCTCAAAGAGTTGTACACCGTGTCCGATATAATGGTTGCCTCGGCTGCGGTATCTACAACGGCCTCTACTACTCTATCAGCAACTTGAATTAGCATACTGAACTGGGAGGCAGATCTTAGTTGGCAGACTGTCACACATTCCGGGTGACCCAACTCTCCACACTCTCCGCTCGCCTCGTTCTGATTGACTGGAAGTGTTTGCCCTGGTACAGCCCTGGTGCATCCTGCACCAGCCCTGGTGCATCCTGCACCATACTACCAGTGCGTGTGCTTAATTCTACTTTGAATGGTTACCTATTATCACTTGAAGCACCCAAGGTCTTGTCAACTGCCATTGGGGACATGTTTATCTGAATATCTACTTGGTTCGACCCCATGCTATCTAATCCACCCTCCTGCGATTCTACAGAATCAAACAATGCAGATGTATTTGGAGTGCTCAATGAATCGAATACCAAATGTGACATATCAGCTGGGGTGGGGTGTGTAGGTCCACCAATGTGATATCTGTCTTTACTTATGGCTTACAAGGAATGTTTGGTATGGATGTACTAAGCAATGGGACTTGTACTGAAGCACTGGGCAATGCATCAGTATGTTGTGCACTGTTCATTGTGGTATGCACGGTAACATCTGGCACTGTGCAGTTGGGTGTCACATTTTTATCTGACCGCATGGGAATCGCTACCGAGCTACATGGTGCCTTATCCTGCACTGCAGATAACTCTACTTTCAGCCCTGCGACGTTGGGTATATATTTCTGCCCATTCGCCATGGTCTCACCTGGTGCACTGTCATTTGTAGAAATATTTAACAATGTACTTTTTGATAGTGCGACATTTGACACTGTGGCGTCTGCCAGTGCATTATATGGCTCCATACTATTCTTCAGTTCTCCCTCCCCTTCCATACTCTTTAATGTACACCTACTTTGGACAATTGTCTGGGCTCCACCTACCCCCCTGGGTGGATTACGTGCGAGTTTCATTAGGG
>CM055265.1:127688357-127763240 GCA_029237695.1 Conchocele bisecta
TCTTTAGGTCTGTCTGCTCCAAACACTCGGTGGTAGAATGCGCCGTTTTCAAAGGCGGAGGCTCGCACGTGAAGTCCTTTGCGCATGCGCGAGGCGGCAAAGCTGCGAGGCTCCGGACTGGTCTCCGGCGAGGCTCCGGACTGTTTATGAGGAAGCTCCTGGGTTCTGGTTAAGGATAACTTGTCATAAACGATATCACGGCTACAAGAGGCAGAATAGTGCTTGCCCAAACACTAAAATAGTTTCATGAATTGTCTGAAATACATATTCACCGTTTGGTTACAAACCGAACCTAGGTCGACAAGTCTTCGAAGTATCGGGATTTATTTGTGTGTAAATGCCTTGTATACGCAATTGACCCCCCCCACCCCCCCCCCCCCCACCCACCCCCTGAACTGTGAACGAAGCGATTCGGTAAAAGCAAATGTCTCAATAAAATACCAGGGGAGATAACACATTACAGTCGAACTTCGATGGGTCGAACCCTGGTAAACTCGTCAGCCATGCTTGCCTCGAACTAGCCTTTAGGTCCCGGCAGAATTCCTATATAAATACGTTAAAACTACCCGGTATAGATCGAACTTGTGAAAGTCGAACAACCCTCAATGCCTCGAATCGCTGTCACGCCCGGTCGTGTATAAATCCACTATAAACACCACAAAAACTCGAACATGTCAGACGATTGTCTCCAGACTAGTTGATTGACTTTCACACCTATTGTTAACCGGTTGTCAAACAAATCTCAAGTGGTCATTTGAGCGTAATACAATAACGGCAGTCGTGACCAGCATACGTGGTAATTATGCATTGACCAATGTCGGCGAAGTTGTTAGTTAATTAAAGTGGTAATTTATGGGACATGTGGAATTAAATATCGCTCAGTTTTAATTAATGACCCAAGCATCTGGCCTTTTAGTTGTAAATCAACATGAACTGTTTTTACTTATGATCAGTAATGAGTGTGATGTGTCATCCGATTTGTTCGCCATATAAGCAGGTGAAGCGGTAAGACTACGAAGCAAGGCAGATAACAGACTTCTTCAATACCGGACGTGTATAACTTTCATTTATAACTTGTACTGGGTTCCATGTGATAGTAAATTATGATATGCAGTGAATGTGGTTCCGGGTCCGAAGTAGTGATGGGGCGACTGGGCATGATCGTATCGGACTAGGCAATCAAGTCCGCCAATTGTATTTCGTAATCATTTTCTGTTGTTCTCATGTTCTATTGCTGTATAATGGCTATGTAAATAAAAACACACATGCGTTTGCCGCTTTCTTTAATTTATTAAAGCCTGTTTCTGTTAATAAACGACTGTGACAATCAACCGTAAATGCAAATGTAAGCGCATTTATATAAAACAACGTGTCGTAATGACGACTTGTTTCACTTAGTACACTGACCAACTCGTCGATCTGTAATGGTTACAGTAGAAAATCCCGATGGGTCGAACAACGGATGGGTCGAACTAAAACTTAACCCCGCAGGCTGTTCGACCCATCGAAGTTCGACTGTATTTTCATATCGAACTGCAAGGCAAACGTCAAATTCCTTTACAAGCGAGATTGCTACCAAAGCGGAAGACATATTTCAATTGCCTGTTGAGAAAGCGATAAGAACCACTATCTGTTCTAGACTTCTTGCAAATGTCCAATGTTCCTTTTTTCAGCTGGCTACCAATTTATCATAATAACGCATTTTTAGCCAGGTTTTTTGAAAAATAATCCAGGCTATTGGATTGGCGAAAGCCGGGCGGGCGGGCGGGCGGGTGGGCGGCGTCCACAATCAATGTTAAGTTTTGTGCGCTTGAGTCCATTTCTTTGTTACTGTACCACCTAGGACCACAAACTTTCACAGCTTCATAATCAATGGGGTGCCCGCCCACATATCACTATCCAACATGGTTACTTTTTTTTTTTAACTTGTCCCATTTTTTTCCGCGCAGTCCACTTAGCCATTTTCAATGTTAAGTTTTCGCGTTTACAATGTTAAGTTTTCGTGTTTAAGTCCATTTTCTTTGGTAACTGTACCACCATGGCACGGATATCCACAAAACCACTTTCACCTAGCTTCTTACATAATCAAGGGGTGCCCACCACATATCACTCCATCCAACCAAATGTTACAATTTTTTTTTTTACTTGTTACCCTTTTTTTTTTAACTTGACCCATTTTTTCCGCGCAGTCCACTTAGCCATTTTCAATGTTAAGTTTTCGCGTTTACAATGTTAAGTTTTCGTGTTTAAGTCAATTCCTTTGATACTGTACCACCTAGGACCACCAAACTTTCACAGCTTCATAACCAAGGGGTGCCTACCACATACAACTATCCAAATTGTGACCATTTTTTTATCTTCACCTATTATTTCTACGTCTGGTTACATTTTTTGGTTAAAACTTTTTCGTTATACTATATCTCTGCAAATGCTTCGCCCATTACCTTGAAACTTCACATGGGTGTTTATCATCATCCATATTTTCATTCTAACCCCCAACAGTGCGGCCCCTGTGCCCAATGTCAAGGTCAAATTACTTTGAATTTTTTTGTTAAAGTTTTTTTGTGTACTATATCTCTGCAACTGCTTCACCCATTACCTTGATACTTCACATGGGTGTTTATCATCATTGTCACACCCGCTTGCGGAAAGCGCGATATCGTCGGCATTTTGGCATACGTCCGTCCGTCCGTCCGTCCGTCCGTCCGTACGTCCGTACGTCCGTGTGTCCGGTTAAAGTTTTTTCTAAACTTTTTCCATCTACTATATCTATTTTTTTAGTGTCCATGCCTCGCCCCAAGGCACGACATGCAGGCCACGGCCATCTAGTCTACACAAAGTGGGTATAATTATGTTATGTCTATGCTTGGAAAAAACCTGGCCTTCGTGGCTTTGCCTCGTTTCTTGTTTTTAACTTGACCCATTTTTTCCGCGCAGTCAACTTAGCCATTTTCAATGTTAAGTTTTCGCGTTTACAATGTTAAGTTTTCGTGTTTAAGTCCATTTCTTTGGTACTGTACCACCTAGGACCACCAAACTTTCACAGCTTCATAACCAAGGGGTGCCTACCATATACAACTATCCAACATGTGACCATTTTTTTACCTTCACCTATTATTTCTACGTAATTGACATAGCCATTTTCAGCGTTAACTTTTTAACGTACGTCTGGTTAAAGTTTTTTGCTTAAAACTTTTTCGTTATACTATATCTCTGCAACTGCTTCGCCCATTACCTTGAAACTTCACATGGGTGTTTATCATCATCCATATTTTCATTCTACCCCCCAACCGTGCTGCCCCTGTGCCCAATGTCAAGGTCAAATTAATTTGAATTCTTTTGTTAAAGTTTTTTTGTGTACTATATCTCTGCAACTGCTTCACCCAATACCTTGATACTTCACATGGGTGTTTATCATCATTGTCGCACCCTTCGCCGGAAAAGCGCGATATCGTCGGCATTTTGGCATACGTCCGTCCGTACGTCTGTGTGTCCGGTTAAATTTTTTTCGTTAAAGTTTTTCCATCTACTATATCTATTTTTTTAGTGTCCATGCCTCGCCCCAAGGCGCGACATGCAGGCCACGGCCATCTAGTCTACAAAAAGTGCGTATAATTATATTATCCAAGTGTCTATGCTTGGAAAAAACCTGGCCTTCGTGGCTTTGCCTCGTTTCTTGTATATACATTTATGTCGTCCAGATAGTGTGCCGGTGGGGAGTGGTAGGCAGTATGTATGGCAAATAAATTACATTATTTTAACTCCAGGTTATATTGATGATGGGTCCATATGCGGATCTTGGGTGGGGTGAGTTGTGGGGAGGGTCTCGGGTAACAAGAAAAGAATGAGCAGCCACATGAAGTTGTGAATTTCACCTCTGACATTATATGAATAGACTACCAGTGCATACTTATGTGTGTTTGCTATGATGGTAGCAGAGCTGTAGAGAGACTGAGCATGAGTTAAATTAGGAGTCTGGTACTGTCGTTATCTACGTTTTCCACGCTGCCACCCCCGGTTGCCATGAATACGACGACAAGACATATATGCATTTAACATGGAATGTAAACAAGCAAATGTGTGTGTCAGATTTCCGCAGTTGGCAATTGTGTTTGCAGTCGAACTCATATTGTACATGCCAGACGGACGGACGGACGGACGGACGGACGGACGCATCTGCCCAGTCTGATCAGGATCTGCATTGTTCGTCATTCCATCAGTGAAACACCCCGTCATGCTTCTAAAAAGCACAATAGATCATTATCAGGGTATATGAGTGTGCTATTAGATCAGGAGCCGCACTGGTCGCAAATCCCATAAGCCCCATTTCTTCAGTCACTGCCACATATGCGCACATGTCAACTGGGGACAGATGTACCTTGCAGGCCTACTGACTTGCTTAGACCCAGATAAGCTTGTATGTCCATGCATTTTGACCAGGATCTGACCAGTGCTTTGACAAGTTAACCCCTTCACCCCGAAGTAACTGGAATGGATTTTGATATGTTAATTTTGCAACCAATCTAACCGTCACAAATTGTTTTTCAAACTAGTCCATTTATGAAATTGGGGTATTTTTTGGTTCTCAAATATATGAAAACGACTTTCAAAAAGTGCAGATCCTGATGAGACGGCTCGTTATGAGCCGGCTCATCTGGATCTGCACTGTTTGTTGTAGTGGGCTTTCGGGTTCAAAGGGTTAATGCCAAATTCCTCATGCTGCTAACAAAGAATGTATTCCAAATCTTTAATCAGGATCATGAAGAGGCCGGGCAATACAATGATACAATGTGTAACTGGTAGACAGCCATTCCATTTCTATCCGTGATCAGCGGCTTTGTTTCATGACACGTCTTCCAAGATCAAGGCCGACTACAGTAAATTGTAATAATTGTGGCTGTGACTGAAGAAATGAGATTGGTGACCAGTGAAGCTCCAGATTAAATAGCACACTAGCCGGATAAAGATATATATTTACTTGTTAGAAGCATGACGGGTCTTTTGTTGATGGAATGGCGAATGTTCACACCCTGATGATGATCTAGGCATGAAAATAAGTGTTAAACAAACTTACCTTAACCGTTTTTAACATAGCAACTGATGCATCTGGGGATACCTGAAATATTGCAATCATATAGTTTTCTAGTAAACAATTATTGGATTTACATTTATTGAGCATAGGCTGCTATATTTTTGGTATTTTCACCCCATTTGTACAGATAATATATGGGATTTAATAATAAACCCATTGACCCGGCCTTGAATGACCTTAGCTGTTGATAGACCGTTAAACCCCAACAAGCAAACTACCCATGAATTTCAGACTGTGGCAATCTCCCAGAACCAGCATTTGGCACCTTGGTGCAAACTGGTGGAACGGAATACGAAGCAGTGGCAACATTCTCATGCGACACTGGCTATTCTCCTGATGCTCTGAAAGTATCCACATGCCAGGATGATGGGACCTGGGATGTCAAAGTACATATCTGCACTATCAAAGGTCAGTCTCTTTAACCCTTATGATGCTGAATTAAAAAGATTTGTCTGCTGATTTGTGTTTATTTTCCATTTTCATCATCAAAAACATAGTTTGTCAGCACTTCCAATGGAAATGATTTTAAGGTGCTGCCAAACCATGTTTGTATTGAGAAAAATTACAAAGTTAAAAACAACAGCAGACGACAAATTTCGATTCCGCATTCTAAGGGTTAACCCTTTCACCCCTAAGTATTGTAATGGATTTTGATATGTTAATTTTGCAACCAATCCAACCGTCACAAACCATGACTCTGGCAAGATCAAATTATATGAAAATAATTAATTGTTCTTGCTATGAGAACTGTACAATGTACGAATTTTAATGTGGAGGTCTTAATATTTGTAAGATCTATTGTGCCAGAGTGCCGAATGGCAGATTTCGCTCGACTTATATATATACTCGTGCATGGTCACAGTGACCAAAAATTGGTCGCTTGGCCAAATATTGGCCATTCAGCCCCAATAATTATGGTCGTTTGGCCAAAAACTGGTCACTGACCAGAAATTGGTCACTGGCCAATATTTGGTTGTTAGCCCAAATACGGGTCATTTGCCCAAATATCGGTTATACTGGCCAAAAATTCACGAGATGGAAATGACGTCAAATTATGAAAGTGACATCACAGATCATGCTCTTAGTGACGTCAGCAGATACGAATTTGTCAGTCAATTTGATCAAATAAACATCGGAAACTGACAGATAACATTTCAACGGGGCATGGAAAACACGATTAATAAATAGTATATAAAATATGTACCAGAACAATGTTATCGTGTGTACGCTTAATCTTTAGCATCATGATAAACTCCTTTACGCAAATTTACAAAGACAAACAATTTCACAATTCACGAATCAAAATGGCGGACAATAAGGGGTCTCCCTAAAACGCAGACGCTATTGCAGACACTATACAGCGTATAGGGATTATCGGGAAAACGCAGACAAAATGCTTATATAGTGATTTCGGAAAATGCAGACAAAAGGCTTATATAGTGATTTGGGATATTGCAGACAACATACTTATATAGAAAGAAATACCCATTTGATGTGCTATTTGAAGTAAAAAAAAAGGACCTTACAACATATAATGATTGATATTTAAAAAAAAAGGACCTTATAGGATGTACAAGTGTAAATTGATGTTAATTGATGTTAATTGGCTGATAAAAGGGGCCTTATATAACGCATGTCATTCATTCATGCTGAGAATTTAAATTTGTGAACGAGGAGTGTCAATTACATATAACATGTGTAAAAGGACCTTACAGCATGTATAATTGTAGATTATATGGTAATTGGATGATAGAGGGGACATTATGACTCAAGTCAATCTAGCAAATTAAAAAAGCAGAGTGTATGCACATAATCATTATTGCAGACACTATACGTTATATAGCAAAAACTAGTTCTACTATATAACGTATAGTGTCTGCGTTATTCGCAACTGCGATAATGCAGACATATGGTTTATATAGCGAAACCCGATATTGCAGACGCATTATTGCAGGCACTATACGTTATATAGCAAAAACGAGTTCTACTATATAACGTATAGTGTCTGCGTTATTCGCAACTGCGATAATGCAGACATATGGTTTATATAGCGAAACCCGATATTGCAGACGTATTATTGCAGACACTATACGTTATATAGCAAAAATAAACGAGTTCTACTATATAACGTATAGTGTCTGCGTTATTCGCAACTGCGATAATGCAGACATATGGTTTATATAGCGAAACCCGATATTGCAGACGCATTATTTCAGACACTATACGTTATATAGCAAAAACGAGTTCTACTATATAATGTATAGTGTCTGCGTTATTCACAACTGCGATAATGCAGACATATGGTTTATATAGCGAAACCCGATATTGCAGACGCATTATTGCAGACACTATACGTTATATAGCAAAAACTAGTTCTACTATATAACGTATAGTGTCTGCGTTTTCCTCAACTGCGATAATGCAGACATATGATTTATATAGCGAAACACGATATTGCAGACGCATTATTGCAGATACTATGCGTTATATAGCTATAAATCGTTCATTCTACCTATAATAACGTATAGTGTCTGCGTTATTCACAAACTGCGATTATAATGCAGACATATGGTTTATATAGCGAAACCCGATATTGCAGAGCATTATTGCGACTTACTTATTATATAGCAAAAAACTAGTTCTACTATACGTTATATAGCAAAAACTAGTTCTACTATATAACGTATAGTGTCTGCGTTATTCGCAACTGCGATAATGCAGACATATGATTTATATAGCGAAACCCGATACTGCAGACGCATTATTGCAGACACTATACGTTATATAGCAAAAACGAGTTCTACTATATAAAGTATAGTGTCTGCGTTACTCGCAACTGCGATAATGCAGACATATGATTTATATAGCGAAACCCGATATTGCAGACGCATTATTGCAGACACTATACGTTATATAGCAAAAACGAGTTCTACTATATAACGTATAGTGTCTGCGTTATTCGCAACTGCGATAATGCAGACATATGATTTATATAGCGAAACCCGATACTGCAAACCTTATTGCAGACACTATACGCTATATAGCAAAAACTAGTTCTACTATATAACGTATAGTGTCTGCGTTTTCATCAACTGCGATAATGCAGACATATGATTTATATAGCGAAACCCGATATTGCAGACGCATTATTGCAGACACTATACGTTATATAGCAAAAACGAGTTCTACTATATAAAGTATAGTGTCTGCGTTATTCGCAACTGCAATAATGCAGACATATGGTTTATATAGCGAAACCCGATATTGCAGACACCTTATTGCAGACATATATGGCTTATATAACTTAAACGTATTGTTCAGTTAGTCGTGATACTGGTGTAAAAACACTAGAGTGTACCGTATATCTGTGATATGGTCTACTAATTGTCACTGATCAGTTTATTTCCACACGTACTGTGTATACAGTTAGTTATGCTCCAGGTAAGCTAGGTAAATACTTTCGAGCTCCAGATAAGCAGTATATTGTATCGTGTAATGTTAAGTTCACGTTCAATAATAATATTTTATAACTCACCGAGAAAAAGGGAACAACTTCAAAAAATACTTCTTCGTGAAGAAACTGGTTCACACTATATCCAGGAAATGAAAACACTTGGTAATCGCCTGGAAGGTATTCCGACAAGTACTTAGTCTGACTATGTCCAATCACTACAGCAATTTTACAACACAACACAACACTAATACACAATGTCTGCACAACCATCTAGACCGCATCGTGATGACGCTGGCTCTTCGAAGTTCCTCCAGGGAGAAGCAGCGTCGGGCTCTGAGCCTCGACGGAGTCCACCCAACATTACTGGAGGTCACTCACCTCGACTTACAGCCAGGAGACGAGGGAGGAAATCTACTGGCCATACAGAGACATGGAAGAAGCCAAAGCAACTTTTCAAAGTTATGCATTGGAATGCAGAGGGACTCTTCAATAAGAAAACTGAATTGGAGAATATCCTTTTTGAAAAGGACATACACGTCTGCTGCATCCAAGAGACTCACCTTTCGGAGACCAAATTCTTCAAGGTTAGAGGCTACCAGTGCTTCCGTTGTGACAGGTTGGGAAGGAGAAAAGGAGAATCCTTACACTGGTTAGGAACAACTTTGCAGCCACCCAAACCAGTGTGCACATGGAAGACTCCGAATACCAGGTGTTGTGCCTCAAATTGAGCAACAAGGTGATGCAAGTTGTCAACCTATACTCCCCAAATGACAGACATCTATCCCTGGACACCATCCCATGTTGAAGATACAAAACTGTCTAGTTGTAGGTGACTTCAACAGCCACTCACAGAGCTGGGGATATGACCATATAGACAGACGTGGAGAAGAGGTTGACACCTGGCAGGATGAGCATAACCTCCAACTGATAAACAATCCTGATGATCAACCTACTTTTTACTCCAGACGATGGCATTCCACTTCCACTCCTGACCTTGGTTTCTGCACTGACGATATACACAGTACTCTCTCTAGAGAGGTAGGTGATCAACTGGGAGGTAGTGTCATCGTCCCGTTTACCTCACCATGCAGTACAATGTCGCACAGGAACCAAGTTTTCCTCGATGGAACTACAAGAAGGCTGATTGGAGTTCATACAAGAAGCTCACAGATGACCTCTGCAGAGAGATAAGAGTGGAAGGCAGAGACATCGACCGAGTCAACAAAGACTTCAATGCTGCCATTCTCAAAGCCGCACATAAATGCATTCCGCGGGGATCTAGGAGGGACTACAAGCCATACTGGAGCAACGATCTGGAAGTTCTTCAGAACAATTTATCAGAGACCAGGCGGGAGGCAGAAACAAATCCCTCTCAAGAAAACAGCATTGCCCTCCAACAAACCAAGGCCAAGTTCCTAAAAGCCAAGATCCAGGCCAGAACAAAAAGCTGGAAAGAGAAAACGGCATCTCTCAACCTGGAAAAGGATGGTACAAAGCTATGGAAACTCACCAAACAGCTGAATGATGAAGGGGGCAGCAGCAGGAGCCCAACAACACTGGTAGAAAATGATACTCTGCTGACAGGCAAACAAGCAGCAAACAGGTTCGCTGACAATTACGAAGATGTCAGTAACATTCCTATCAGCAGAGCAGAGAACAGCAGAGCGAGGCAAGAAGAGAGGAGAGAGAAAGGCGCAGCAGTAGATCAGAAGAAGATGTAATGGAGAAGGGCCTCACGCTAAGTGAGCTACAAGTAGCGCTGAAACAACTCGAGGCCAAGAAGTCGCCGGGACCGGACGGCATCACCAACGAGATGTTGACCCACCTCGGCCCTTTTGCAATCTACAACCACAGCTGGAGAGAAGGCAGACTCCCGCAAATTTGGAGAGAGGCAACCATGATTCCTATCCCTAAACCTGGAAAGGATCGCAAGAAAGCATCCAGCTATCGCCCCATCAGTCTCACCAGCGTGGTAGGAAAAACTATGGAGAGTATTGTGAACCAGCGCATGAAGTGGTATCTGGAGACAAACCAACTTCTGGCCCACCAACAGGCTGGCTTCAGGAAATTCCGCTCGACTGAAGACCAGACGACATACCTTGCCCAGGAGATCGAAGACACTTTTCAAGAAAAGAAAGTAACCCTAGTAACTTGGGTTGATCTCCAAAGAGAATTTGACAAGGTCTGGACAGAAGGTATGCTCGTAAAGCTACAGCGGAATAGAGTGGGAGGCACTATGTACAAGTGGGTAAAGTCATACCTCTTCAACAGGACGGCTAGAGTAAGTGTTGATGGGACTACTAGCCACAAATTCCTACAGAGACATGGTGTCCCCCAAGGAGGAGTACTGTCGCCCACCCTATTTCTCCTTTTCATCAACGACCTGGTATCGGACTTGGAGTTAAGGCTGCCCTATATGCAGACGACCTCGCGCTCTGGTGTTCCGAGGAGTTTGCATCAACTGCAACTTACAGGATGCAACAAACGGCCGACAAGCTATCTGCATGGGCAGATGACTGGTGCGTGCAGGTGAATACAGAGAAGTCATCTACTACCCTATTCACTCTGTCACCTAAACAGAAGGCCTGTCCTATAAAGATCAGTGGCACGACATTGACACATATGGAAGAGGCAACATACCTTGGAGTGACCTTCGACAGACGACTTACATGGAAGCCCCACATAGCAAATGCTGAAGCAAAGGCCCGCAGGAAACTAGCTATACTTCGGAAATTAGCTGGTACCAACTGGGGATCGCATGAGACCATACTAAAGACAGTATACCTGGGTACAATCAGGCCCCATCTCGAGTATGCTTCCTCAACATGGATGCCAACTGCCAAAACCAACCAGCACATACTAGACAAGGTCCAGAACCAGGCCCTACGAATTATCACCGGAGCAATGCGGTCAACTCCAATTAAGGCCATGGAGGAAATCACTGCCATTCCACCACTCAGCATAAGGAGAGATGCCAAGGCTCTAATACAAGCCAGCAAGTATCAGTTCCTGCCAGATCATCCCATGAAAATAAAACTTGAGAACCTCACAAAGAATCGTCTGAAAAGAAACAGCTATGTACACGAGTCGAAGAAGTTGACAAGAACAAATGCTGCCCAACTTGGACCACCGACGGCTCCTCTTGAAAAGTCCAAACTACCAGAAGTATGGAGATATGACCTGTCATCAGTATTAACACAACTATCCCAGGACTTTTGCCGGGAGAACAGGACGAGATCATCAAGAAGTCCCTCACACAAGCCATGATCTTCGATAACTACCCATTGGAGACATGGACCCATGTGTACACAGACGGTTCAGCGACAGCTGCAATTCAAGATGGGGGAGCTGGTATTTTCGTCTTGTACACCACTGGGAAGACAGAAACGGCTAGCATACCTACAGGAAAGCACTGTACCAACTACAAAGCAGAAGTGGAGGCCATCATGAAGGCGACAACAATTATTGAAGAGTCGGCTGAGGACTGCCATCAGGTGGTCATACTAACAGATGCTCTGTCAGTCCTACAGGCCTAACATCTCTTTCCAGACAGTTACACACTTTATGCCAAAATAAAAAAGTGTCGTTGCAGTGGATTCCAGCACACTGTGGGGTTCCCTGGAAATGAGAAGGCGGACAAGTTGGCCAAGTTAGGAGCCAAAGGTGACCAGCCACATGATAGTGTTACTCATGAGGAGAAAGCAACATTGATAAAGACACTGACGAAGCCAAAGCCAACCAAAGATGACTACCATCTACTAGACAGATGGGAACAAGTCATAATAATAAGGCTACGCACGGGACACAACAGGCTAAATGCCCACATGTATGCAAAACTGAAGTTGTCCCCATCTCTAAGATGCACTTGCGGTATGGAAGAGCAGACTACAGAGCATATACTGCAAAGATGCCCCCTGTTAGAGCAGAGAAGAAAAAGCATATGGCCAGAGATCACCACCCTAGAAGAGAAGTTGTATGGAAAGATGGAGGAGCTCAGAAAGACAACGTCCTTCATTGCTGTGGCTGGTGTGATGGTGTAGATGGTGACCGCCAGTAAGTAAGTACTAATATATAATAATAGTAATCCGGTACACTTTTCAATAACGAGATGATTACATATACGAACAGATTTTGTTATAGACTGTATCAAGACTGTATCAATGGATTATTACGGCTTTTATATGTGTATATTTTCTACTCATATCTGCAGTGATTACTCAGTGTGTTTGTTTGTTAAACGTCTACAACTACATCAAAGCTAAGATGTTTCATGGTTATAATTGTGGTGAAATATTACATCCATTGTGATAACTATGTTAATCAATTGGTTGCTTTAATCATTCAATTATGGGACAATCAAGATTAATTGATTCATTTGCAAGTTTATTCTTTGAAATAATTTGTTTGGTAAACTTAATTCTTAATGAAAGTGACTGCATGACGTGTTCAATTGGGTGTTTTTGTTTGGTTTATATAATAATTTGCAAGTTTACTCTTTGAAATATATTGTTTGATCTACTCCTGAAAGTAGTGATATGAAAAATATATTAACCAAGTCCTCCTGAAATAAATGAAGTATATATTAATACATCATATTACTATCTATACTAACATACTAAAACGTGTCAAAATAAAATATAGTACCCTAGTAAAACCACAGGTAGGCCCGCTTTCTCACTGTGATTATAACACCTACTGACCACCTGGGGTTTAACAAGACAGTTTATACCTGTGCTATATAATACATAGTGTCTGCGTTTTCCGATACTACTATATATTGCTTAATTTTGTCTGCAATCACTATATGTTACATAGTGTCTGCAATAGCGTCTGCGTTTTAGTGTGTGCCGACAATAAGATCAAAATTTTAAGCACTGACAGAAAAGTTACATTTTCGACCATAGGAGCTTTATGGGATGAACGAAAAGCCGATGTGATAATCCAGTTACACTGAGGCATAGGCACTTTATGGGATGAACGAAACCGATGTGTTAATGAATCCTATCGCAGGATCTATAGTATACGAGAAGGTGGGACACTCACCATGTTTTTGTTTTTTGTCTGCAATCACTATATGTTACATAGTGTCTGCAATAGCGTCTGCGTTTTAGTGTGTGCCGACAATAAAATCAAAATTTTAGGCACTGACAGAAAAGTTACATTTTCGACCATAGGAGCTTTATGGGATGAACGAAAAGCCGATGTGATAATCCAGTTACACTGAGGCATAGGCACTTTATGGGATGAACGACTCGTATACTATAGATCCTGCGATAGGAGTCATTAACACATCGGTTTCGTTCATCCCATAAAGTGCCTATGTTTTCGACCACAATAGCGGCTACAGGGATTGTTGGATAAAGTTATTTAGCGAAACGAGAGCTTACAACCTACGTCAGGTTATAGTGTAAGTGACATTGTGTACACACGTTAACATAATGGGCTAAACTTGCGACAATGTTGGATTCTGGATTTGACAGACAGGTGCGTGAATTGAAGACGACACGCGGAGCTGGATAAGAACCGACAGACCTGATTCTGAACATGCGTGCTTGGTCTGTGGGTACAATTCCAGATCATATCATGTATATTTTCATTTCACATCTTGTCAAAGCAGCACTAATAAAAACTTTAATATCCTACAAGCTGTGTGGTGAAAATAAAAGTTAATTCAGCGTTCGATTTGTAACTAAATAATCCAGGTAAGTCACCTACATATGCCGGAGCATATCAATATTGCCCATCTGAAGCTATATTCCCCCTCAACTGTGCCTCGGGTGAATATAGATTCAGATGGGCAATATGACACAATGTTGACTGTACAATAACAATACCTTATATATGCATTCACGTTGTAGCCTCTCTTGTTTATGAGTGCGGCCATGGACTGTTCCATTTATCACCCCAGGCGTGGATGTGTATACCGCATATGTGTGTGACCTTGACATTGCAGATTGTGGCGGGTTGGGTGACCCCATTGATGGTCAAGTGTCTCTGGTGTCCGGACAGTCGACGTATGGCAGTACAGCGACATTCTCCTGTAACACCGGCTACGAACCAGATGATTCCAACACCGCGGACTGCCTGGAAAATGGCCAATGGACCTTCACCACACACACATGTACCATCAAAGGTAGCTAGGCAACGTTCATTATTCTGGTCAATGTGACGCCACCACAAACACATGTACCATTAATGGTAGCTAGGCAACCTTCATTATCCTGGCCAATGGGATACAACCACAAATGTGTACCATCAAAGGTAGCTAGGCAACTATGATTATTCTGGCCAATGTGACGTCACCACACACGTGTACCATCAATGAATGGTAGCTAGAAAACCTTCATGATTCTGGACAATGGGATGCCACCAAAAACCTGAACCATCAACGGTAGCTATAGTCATTATTCTGGCCAATGGGACATCACCACACACATGTACCATCAATGATAGCTATGCAACATTGATTATTCTGGTCAATAGGACATCACCACACACGTGTACCATCAAAGGTAGCTAGGCAACAGTCATATTCTGGTCAATGGGACGTCACCACAGATGTCTAGCATGAAAGGTAGCTAGGCAACAGTCAGTATTCTGGCCAGTGGGCTGTCACCACACACGTGTACCATTAAAGGTAGATAGGCAATATTCATTGTTCTGATCAATAGGACATCACCACACACGCGTGTACCATCAAAGGTAGATAGGCAACAATCATTATTCTGGCCAATGGGACGTCGCCACATACATGTACCATCAAAGGTAGCTAGACAAGTCATTATTCTGGCCAATGGGACGTCACCACATACAAGTACCATCAAAGGTAGCTAGGCAACAGACATTATACTGGCCAATGGGACGTCACCACACACGTGTAGGATCAAAGGTAGTTAGGCAACATTAATTATTCTGGCCAATGGGACATCACCACACATGCGTACCATCAATGGTAGCTAGGCAAAATTTATTCTGGCCAATTGTATAGCTCAACCATACAGCCCCTGTTCTCATTGTCAAGGTCAAATGACTTATTTGATGGGTACATCCATCAGTCTTACTGAGTTCTTGTTTTCAATACTTTTCAATAAAAACATATTATTTTGCGCAAAGCCCCGGCTTATCATTCTGACGTATATCGATCCTGTTGATTCTGCGTACTTTAAAATCAAGCACAGCTTGAAAGTAACGTGACACCTCGGGTACCCGGAAGTCGCGTGTACCCAAATACCTCACAATTTATATATAATTGTTTTGTTGTACTGATATCCATATTAGGGCGGGGATTTTTTTCCTCATATCAATGCTTACCAGGTTTCTGTATATTATATGTATTAATTATACCTCCCCCCCCCTGTATACTGGAGTCAGGTCCGTCCGTCACTAATCAGAGAAATATATATGTCTTATCTTCTATTTCCTTCATCTAAGATGCTTAATATTTCACACATGCATTCCTTTACGGCTCTACATGTACTACCATGCTGTGCCAAATCCACGACCGTCCAATCCCCGCTGATCCCAAGGTCAAGGTCAAATACTTAGTCTCTTTACAAAACTAAACATCACAGAAATATGTTTTAACTTCTATTTCCTTCATCTAAAATGCTTAAATTCATCAGCGTTCCAGATAAGGTGCGTATTGGGTATTTTGCGCAATTATTTTAGCTGAATACGCATTGATTATCAAAAGTGGGAGTACAAAATATGCACAGCAATGTGAAAATACGCATTGATTTTCAAATTGAGTAGTGAAAATACTGTCATAAAGTCGAAAATTCACTTAGTTTAGCTGCAAAACGCAAACAGTGTTTGCTTTTTGCAGCTCAAATAAGTGAATGTTTAAATTGTTTATATTTTTTTTTATCCTTATTAAGTAATGAAGAAAATCAACAATCCATTTGTAAAAGTAAAATACGCAATGATTTTGAAATCAGGGGCTATAGTACGCTTTAGACACAAAGCTTATATGGAACTGTGGCTTAATATTTCACACATGCATTCCTGTAAGGCTCTACTACCATGCTGCGCCAAATACACGACTGTCCAACCCCCGCTGATCACAACGTCAAGGTCAATGTCAAATACTTAGTCTCTTTACAAAACTTAACACCAGAGAAATAAGTTATAACTTCTATTTCTTTCATTGAAAATTCTTAATATTTCACTCTTGCATTCCTCTAAGGTTGTACTATCATGCTGTGACAAGTCCACGACCGTCCAGCCCCCTCTGATCCCAAGGTCAAGGTCACATACTTAGTCTCTATTTCTTTCATCGAAAATTCTTAATATTTCATGCATGCATTCCTCTAAGGCTCTACTATCATGCTGTGACAAATCCCCGCTGGTCTCAAGGGCAAGGTCACATACTCCAGTCTCTTTACAAAACTTAACATCGGAGAAAACGGTTATAGCTTCTATTTCCTTGCTCGGATCTGCTTCACATTTCACACACGCATTGAATGGACCTCTACCACCATGTGACAAATTCACGTTCGTGCCGCCCCCGCTAAGCCCAGAGTGAAGGTCACAAGCCCACACACTTGGAAAATTTACATATTTAGTGGTACTTGGGCCCACGCGGGGGTTATTCCGTAAGCCTCGCTTACTGACCAATCTAGTTTAACCTGACAAAACTCGGAATCCTAATATAAAGTTTTATCTTACCATAATTCGGCGGATCATTAATTCTACCTGCAATTCTCAAAACCTCTACTGTAAATCAGATGCATCTCACTATGACTCCACAGGCACTTTGTGGTATCAACGGCAGATGCCTCTTTAAATCATACCCGATATCACTCCCATATTATATATCTACAAGGTTGGACATTCGCCATCTTTTCAATCAACGGAAGTGGATTAATTACCCTGCGCCCCGACTCGCCAATTCAGTAATTTTAACGCGCGCGAAGGCCGGGACCAGCAGGGTCCCGGCCTTCTTGCTCGTTACAATTGCTGAATTAGCGAGCCGGGCCCAAGGTGCACTAGTACCACTTCCGTTGGTTGAAAAGATGGCGAGTGTCCTACCTTGTATAATGTTGTAGATAGTTAATATGAGAGTACAAACAATGGGTATGATGTAATGAGCGTTTTGTCGTCCATACCACAAAATGCCTGTGGCTCAGCCTCCGGCTTTACTTCAATAATGCCACTCATCCCAGCTTTATAGTGCAGGACATTTTCACAGAACATGAGAATCATCATGGGAACGATCCTCATTTGCTGCCAAAACAATTTATTATATATATTAACCCTTTCAACCCTAAGACACTGGAATGGATTTGATATGTTAAAGGTACATGCTCACTCAGTATGCAAACAATGTTCTGTATAGGAATTAAATACGTGTATAATTGTGTCACTATTCCACCAGTTCTAAAAATTACGAGTGCCCGCTATACAGATATAATCATTTAGTAATGAAAATTATGTTTATTTTACTGATAGTGACTCGCGGCGGTATCAAGCTATTTTCATATGCAAATGAGGCATGATGTTTTTTAATTATTTATAGTAATTAAATGTGGCACCTGAAAAAATAATATATTCCGCAGATTATAAAGTATGATCAAAAAGTAAATACAGAGAATAAATAGTAATGTCCGTTAACATTTTAAGGAAACGGGGTTATCGCCCCTGATATCAGTGTGGAAATTTACTTCTGATATAAAATGTATAATAATGCCAATCAATATGTGGGGTAATGGTGAATTAATGTTTATTTTGCTAGAAAATGTCTCAGATGATGTCTCTGATATATAAAGAACATTTTGTGCCTACTGAGTAGAGGTGCGACGATACGGTCAAACCCTTATTGCGATATATTGCGATACATCAAACCCATATTGCAATACGTATTGCAATATTCAGGGCTTAAAAATATTCATTTTTAGCCAGGTTTTTTGAGAGAAAAAATCCAGGTTATTGGATTGGCGAAAGCCGGGCGGGCGGCGGGCGGTGTCCACAATCAATGTTAAGTTTTCGTGTTTGAGTCCATTTCTTTGTTACTGTACCACCTAGGACCACCAAACTTTCACGGCTAATTCATAATCAAGGGGTGCCCACCACATATCACTATCCAACATGTTACCTTTTTAGCCAGGTTTTTTGAAAAAAAATCCAGGCTATTAGATTGGCGAAAGGCGGGCGGGCGGGCGGCGGGAGCGGTGCGGGCGGGCGGTCGCAATCAATCAATAGTTAAGTTTTCGTGTTTGAGTCCATTTCTTTGTTACTGTACCACCTAGGACCACCAAACTTTCACAGCTTCATAATCAAGGGGTGCCCACCACATATCACTATCCAACATGTTACTTTTTTTTTAACTTCACCCATTTTTTACGCGTAGTCGACTTAGCTATTTTCAATGTTAAGTTTTCGTGTTTAAGTCCATTTCTTTGGTACTGTACCACCTAGGACCGCCAAACTTTCACAGCTTCATAATCAAGGGGTGCCCACCACATATCACTATCCAACATGTTCTTTTTTTTTTAACTTGACCCATTTTTTCCGCGCAGTCAACTTAGCCATTTTCAATGTTAAGTTTTCGCGTTTACAATGTTAAGTTTTTGTGTTTAAGTCCATTTCTTTGGTACTGTACCACCTAGGACCACCAAACTTTCACAGCTTCATAACCAAGGGGTGCCTACCACATACAACTATCCAACATGTGACCATTTTTTTACCTTCACCTATTATTTCTACGTAATTGACTTAGCCATTTTCAACGTTAACTTTTTAACGTACGTCTGGTTAAAGTTTTTGGTTAAAACTGTTTCGTTATACTATATCTCTGCAACTGCTTCGCCCATTACCTTGAAACTTCACATGGGTGTTTATCATCATCCATATTTTCATTCTAACCCCCAACCGTGCGGCCCCTATGCCCAATGTCAAGGTCAAATTACTTTGAATTGTTTTGTTAAAGTTTTTTCGTGTACTATATCTCTGCAACTGCTTCACCCATTACCTTGATACTTCACATGGGTGTTTATCATCATTGTCGCGTCCGCTTGCGGAAAGCGCGATATCGTCGGCATTTTGGCATACGTCCGTACGTCCGTGTGTCCGTGTGTCCAGTTAAAGTTTTTTGGTTAAAGTTTTTCCATCTACTATATCTATTTTTTTAGTGTCCATGCCTTGCCCCAAGGCGCGACATGCAGGCCACAGCCATCTAGTCTGCAAAAAGTGTGTATAATTATGTTATCCAAGTGTCTATGCTTGGAAAAAACCTGGCCTTCGTGGCTTTGCCTCGTTTCTTGTTCACACTTGCCCGTCCGGGCAAGTACAATTATAATCTACTCGCCCTGACAAAAAAGCTACTTGCCCAACATTTTAGGAAAATGTAAGTACATGTACATGTATTAATACCTTTAATAAATTAGCTTTTGTACCAACATTAATAATAGACATTATGTTTGTAAAACATGGATGTGCCCCTCTGGAATACTGGGGACCGTTTCACTAAACTTCTTATGACTAAAATGTTCGTAAGTGCAAATTTAAGATCGTCTGTAAATTTCAATGTATGGATTTACATTTATTGATCATAGGCTGCAAGAAAACATTGTTAATGTGAAATTTACAGACTATCATAATTTTGCACGTACAAACATTTTAGTCGTAAGAAGTTTAGTGAAATGGCCCCCCAGGACTCTAACTGGAGAAACTCTTACAAACTTGTTGATGTAAATGTACACAGACAGACGGACTTACAGAACCTTAAGAGCAAGGCAATATGTCCCCCTGGCTATCGCATAGGGGCATGATTAACCCAGGCAATCAGTAGAGGCATTATATGTTTATTAAAAAAATATTATATCACTCATTTGAACCGTCTCGTTTTGCGTTTGAACATTATTAATTGTTCAATGGGGGGGAATATTTACTTCTGTCATATTAAAAATTATGTTTTGAATGATTTTGAATAATTTTACACTATTATTTTAACACAAGATGGCGACCGAGAATATGTACATTCAAGTAATATTCCGACCAATCCAATCATCACAGAATGAATGTAATTCATTTATGAAAAGTTTTTTTTATATTTACAAAATATGAAAATTACTCGAAAAATGTACAGACCCTGTGTTTGCAAAGACTGCGATAGAGGTATGTAGTGTTAAAAGTGTTAAAACAACAGACGACAATTAAATGTTCAGTTTTCTTGCATTATTATCTCCAAACCTGTCACTCTAATGATGACCCATTATAAAAGTAGCAACATTATTACTGATCCTGCCTTTGGGAGGGGGTCAAATGATTCTGGTGTGGCGAGGGCCTGGCATCAGATCAGGATTATTCAGATTTCAGGGCTGAATATATAGATTTTTTATTGTAAATATTCAGTTATGATTTTGGGATCCCCACCCCCTCCCATTTGTACAGGCAATATATGGGATTTAATACTAAACCCATTGACCCAGCCTTAAATTACCTTAGCTGTTGATAGGTTGTCAAACCCCAACAAACATAATGAATAATCAGAACGAGGCTGTTCCATATTTAGATATGTGTCAAGGATGATTTATTGGAAATTCGTGTGTTATAAAAATAGTACGCACGTGGTCTTCCAGTGCAGAAATAAAATGGCTGATTGGAACGGAAATTCAGATGATTCTGACAACAGTGGCTTTGCAAGCGATGATGTCGGCTCAGTTAGAAGTGTCGGGAGTGACATTTCGGTATCTTCGCCCGATGTATCTTGATGTGTCGTCTCCAGATGTGTCGCCAGTCGTGTCCGATGACGAATCTGATGCTGAAATCGAACGGCTCGAACGACGTATTTATGCAGCGGGTGACTGGTCGCCTCAACTCACTTCGCCCCAGATCGAGAATTTTGTCCAGGAGATCGGGGCATCATTCGTGTTACCAGAGGGCAAGAACGAGTTGGACTTTTTCCATAGATTCTTCCCGACAGCTGTTATATTGATGTTGGTACGGGAAACAAATAATTATGCTGCCAAATCAATGCAAATCAAGCCAGATTCCCAGTGGGTAGACACCAGCTTTGAAGAGATGATGGCATTTTTGGGACTACACATAATCTTTTCAGTCATCGGCGTTCCCTCATACAGCCTGGCATGGAAATCAACATGGCCATTTGAGATACCATCAGTTCCACAGATCATGACCAGAATGCGGTTTGAGAGATTGATGAAATATTTCCATCTAAACGACACAACCCAAAATCCTGCACGAGGTCAACCCGGCCACGACAAGTTGTGCCATGTCCGTCCTGTCATTGACGCTGTCAACAACGCCTGTCTCAACAATTACAGACCTCACAGGTGATTACAATTAGGAATTTTGCACAGTCTGATTAAGGTCTGCACTGTTCACCTTTACATACCTCGCAGGTGATTGTAATTAGGAATTTTACGACCAGTGTAGATCCAGATCAGCCTGTGCAACTACACAGTCTGATTAGGATCTGCACTGTTCAGTATTCACCTTTACAGACCTCGCAGGTGATTGTAATTAGGAATTTTGAGACCAGTGTAGATCCAGATCAGCCTGTGCATCCGCACAGTCTGATCAGGATCTGCACTGTTCACCATACCATCAATGAAACATCTGGCATGCTGCTAACAAGCCATATAGACCGTTATCACTAATATCAGGCTACAGCATGTACAGAAGTGTGCTATTTGATCTAGAACCACAGTGTATACATGTATATATATTCATAAATTTCTAAATAATTGTCGGTGATTGGTGTCATTGAAAGGGTCCTATTGAAAGCGTCCTTTCAATGACACCATCACCTTTTTATTTGCATTGCTAATAATAATTGATCTTTATAGTAGAAATAATTGAAAATATTCTGTTTACACAGGGAGCAGAGCATTGATGAGGGAATGATTGCGTTCAAGGGGAGATTGTCATTCAAGCAATATTTGCCCGCCAAACCAACTAAATATGGAATAAAAGTTTGGGAGAGAGCGGACCCCCATAATGGATTTGTCCACGAATTCCAAATATACACAGGGAAAACTGCAGGCACAGCAGGAGAAATGGGACTCGGCACTCGTGTTGTCAAAGATCTGACAAGGAACATTCTGGGGAAATACCATGTCATATACATGGATAACTTCTTTTCCAACCCCAAATTATATGAAGATCTCGTCAATGAAAAAACATACTGTTCAGGGACTGTTAGGGCCAACAGGAAAGGTATGCCTGAAGCAGTAAAAAACAAAAAACTAAAAAACAGAGGTGACAGTATCATCATGCAAAAGGGACCAATGACAGCTATGGCCTGGAAGGACAAAAAGCCAGTCTACTACCTGACGACGTTTGAAGACCCAACAAAGTCTACGACAGTCAAGCGGCGTCAGAAGGACGGTACACAAACCGAGTATCCCGCTCCCAAAGTCGCGGAGAGTTACAACAAATTTATGTTTGGCGTAGACTTGGCAGATCAAAAACGGATGCAGTATTCAACTTGTAGGAAAGCTAAGAAATGGTGGAAATATTTGTTCTGGTTTTGTTTTGACATCGCCCTTGTGAATGCCATGATATGTATGCAGGAGTCCCCAAATCACAAAAAAACAACGCGTCGTGGGAAAGAAGTGAAGAGGAAACAGATCGACTTCCGCCAAGCTCTGGCCATCCAGATGATTGGAACATTCCGCGGGTCCCGTAAAAGGAAGTCGATATCTGTTGTCGACAACTGTGGAAATGCACATTGGCCAACACAGTTTGACAAACCCGGCCGGTGCAAGCAGTGTACCAAGGAGAAACGGCGACATGAAGTGTCCATCAGTTGCCAACAGTGCAGCACTCGTCTGTGTGTAAAGCACGGGTGCTTTACAAAGTATCACAAAGAATTAATGAAATGAACTGTAATGTAAACAAAATGTAAAAAGTGTTTGGAATGTTTTGGTAGAAAAAAATAAAATTGTTACAAACAGTGCAGATCCTGATGAGACAGCTCATTATGAGCCGGCTCATCTGTATCTACACTATTTGTAAACAGCCCTAACAGATCTATAGTGTTGAGCCTGTTAAATTTTACATCATATGTTGTAAATATTGTTTCAAGTTGATGTAGAATATAATTCAGTGGTACATTTCCCGGCGAAAATGTGTGGAATTTTAAAATTTTGTTCATTTGAACCAGTTTTGTGTATTTGGAATTTAAATTTGAATGGATTAATTACCACCATTACTGAGGTAAGCCTTTATTATAATGTCTAAAAAAAAATTGGGAGTCATTTCTTTAAATTAAAACATGATATAATTGATTTTACCCCAGTGCATGTATACAGTTTACACACATTTCTACTGGTGCCAAATTGTTCCAGTAGTTACCCAGACAAAAAAAATGGGGTAACAAGATACTACAACAATTTACTAACAAGATACAGTATTTTATTGGTATAGCATTTAGTATAGCAAATCACATGCAAATGAGCTAACAAGATACTCAACAAGATACTAGCAATATACTATCAGCAAGATACTAACAATATACTATCAGCAAGATACTAACAATATACTATCAATAAGATACTAACAATATACTGTATGTAATATGGTATAGCATTTAGTATAGCAAATCACATGCAAATGAGCTAACAAGATACTCAACAAGATACTATCGATATACTGGATGTATGAGAATACATAATTAAATACTTCCAACAAGATATTATCAAGATACCTATGCTAACAATATACCAATAAAATACTGCGTCCAAGATATTAACAAAATACTTAACAAGATATCATTGGGATACTACAAACTACCATATATGAGCCAGGTTGAGAGATTTTGAGTGAGTGAGCGAGTATTTGTGTTTAATGGCCTATCAACAGCTACAGTCATTTAAGGCCAACGGGTTGGACTATCCCGCATTCATCCTGTCCATGATGAGGGAAATTCCCAAAATCAGAACTCAATATTTGCAGAACAATATATTCAGTCTGAAATCGGAATATCTTGACCTGGTTCCAGCCCAAACAAAAATCTCAATCTTATTCTGCAAGCTTGCGACTAGCTTGCGGCAAGCTAAGAATGCAAGCTTGCGGTTAGGTTACCGCAAGCTTGCTGCAAGCACGCAGTTGAAACGCCCGGCAAGCTAGCTAGTTGCAAGCTTGCCGCAAGCCTTATATGGCATAAATCGGGGTTATATGGATGAATAGGGATTGCTTGATTTTATTGGATGGGTTGGACTATCCCGTATTTAACCTGTTCATAATAAGGGAAATTCCCAAAATCAGAATGAATATTTACACAAAAATATATCTTCAGCCCTGAAATTGGAATATCCCGACCTGGTGCCAGATCCATTCCACATCAGTCATTTAAGAATAGGGGTAGAACATCCATTATATAATGAGGTATTACGTACAAAGCTGTTACTGGGAAGATGGAACAATTAATAACTAAAACAATACAATATTGCATGTGATGTATTAATGTCTTCAGATGTAATATATTTAAGTCATCGGTGTATACTTAACAAATGGAGAGCTAGATGGTTGTTTTTCAGAGAAAAACATATGCCCACACAAACACTGCATGTTATCGGGCCTTGTAAAATTAGAATTTAAGGCAACAACAGCATATATTTAGCTACATTGTACCTTGTTTTTCTGCGCAAGTTAGCTGTACATTGGGAGGTAACAAAATAAACCAGATGGCCGCGGCCCGCATGTCGAGCCCGCCGAGGCATTTGATGGTCTCAGAGTGTATTTATTTGAAGCTTGATGACCAATAAGCATACAAAGTTTCAAGCAAATTGACAGAAACTTTAATGCAAACTTCTAAGTCATTTGACCTTGACGTAGGGGCACAGGGTCCGCATGAGTGGGATACAGCATGAATATATGGATCATGACTAATAAGCATATGAAGTTTCAAGTCAATGTGACTTAGGACTGCAGAGATATAAGGTATTTAAAAACTTTAACGCAGATTTCGGACGGACGGACGGACGGACGGACACCCGGACGTCATTGTGATCACTATGTCTCGCTTTCCACAAGCGGGCGTGACAAAAAGTGACCAATGGCAATAACTCGGCCAATACTGCATGAATCCGCATTCAAAAACCCAGGTGCACAACTGCACATAGTGAAACATTCCTGTAAAATTTCGGCTTCGCAACTCTTAACTAACATGCGCGACACAAATTTGTGGTGGACAAAATAGCCAATTTTCTCTAAGTCAAGGGTCATAACTCCATCCTTACTGGATGATTCCGCAAACAAAACACAAGTTAAAAAAAAATCAGCAATTTTCATTAAGTCAAGGGCCATAACTCCGCCCATACTCTATGAATCCACATCAAACTCGCATGATGCAGAACTCCACATGTTGATAAACATTCCTATAATGTTTCATGACTGTAGCTCAAATAGTTTTTCAGTTATGTGCGGCACAAGTTGAAAATCGCCACTTTTCACTGAGTCAAGAGCTAAAACCCCAGGTGCGCAACTTGAAATGATAACAAATACATGTATTCCTAAAAGGTTTTGGTTTCATGACTGTAGCTCAAATAGTTTTTCAGTTATGCGGGACACGAGTTGAAAAAATCGCCACTTTTCAATAAGTCAAGGACCATATCTCTGCGACACAAGTTGAAAATCGTCACGTTTCTCTAAGTCAAGGATTGGGGAGATACATGTATTGGGTACGCAATTAAAAAGCAGACTTTAACACAAATTTCAGAGCAATTTGACCTTGGGCATGGGGTCTGCATGGGTGGGCTATAGAATGAAAATATGGATGGTGATAAAGAAGTATTGATATTGGGTAGTTAAAAACTTGCATCTAAGTAATTTAACATTGACCTTGGGCATGGTAGCCACATGGCTGGGCTATTGGATGAAAATATGGATGATGATGAGGTATGTGAAGTTTCAAGTCAATCAAGACTTCGGGTTGTGGAGATATTCATCCAGATTTTACAAAAAAACTCATAACGCACATTTCTAACCAATTTGACCTTGAACTTGGGCATGGGATCTGCATTGGTGGGCTATAGAATTAAAATATGGATGATGATAATAAGGTATGTGAAGTTTCAAGTTTGTCAGACTAAGGGTTGTGGAGATATTTGGCACATGAAATATATATACTTACACAAATGCTGGATACAATTAAGCGGGCGAGATAAAAATATGCAGGGCGTTGACATTCATACTTTGCTATATTGTTATTGAGAGACAGTTCTATAGTATATATACAGTATGACACAAAAATATTACAATAAACTTACCTTATAAAGTGTGTATTATCAAAATTATTCGGACACTCCCCACAAAAGTAGAAAGTAATTTAAACAAAGAATGCATCAAACGCACATTTGGAAAGACCACTCAGTCATAACTCGTATGCAATATGCAGTGTAATGAAATGTAATTAAGAGCTATGTACTCATCATGCTCATAACTAACATGTATTAACTTCAATATTGGAAATCCAATATCACAGTTGTTTAATGGATCCTGTCGGTTATTGGTTAATTTTTTCATAATTATTTGCAAATCCTTACCTTATTTGATTTAAACGACAACAATAAGTCTCAATCATTTCTAGAAGTTTAGTTTATGTGTTTATGAAATCTCTTACTGTTGTTTTGATTATAATTTACATAAGAAATTACTTTTTAAATCAAAAATACTGATCCTTTGTTTTGAATTGAGCGGTTGTTCTTGTTGTTGTTGTTGTATGTCTGTAATTCAGGCGCTTATTTTTGGCCTCCATCTCTCTACAGACGCAACCCATATGTGCATGCATACTCGTCCATTTGTCTGTCAGCCTGTCTGTCAGTCTTTTGGCCAGTCTGTGTGTATTGTATGTTAATTATGCTTGTTGTTTATGTGTAAGTGTATTAAAATTGTGTCTGTAATGTGCTGGAAACAAAAAATTGTCCTCTGCTTATTTGGAATTTTATTCTTGTTTCTTCTTAAAATCATGTTTTGGCAGCACATTAAAATTGTCTAAAACTGAGCAGCTGCTGCTGAAACATGATTTTATATTTAGAAAAATGAAAACAAAAATCAGCAGATGACAACAATCTAATTGGCGAGTTCTATCATATGTAATGTTTGAGAATTATAGTAGTTGCACAAAACTATTTGTAAATTACCCCAAACCAACAAAATCCACCCAAATATCAATATGGCACCAAAATAATGACACCATCTGTGCAAACACCTGTGGTTTACAGAACTTATATTGAATATTAAAATGTGTTCTGTAAATAATATATTATCCAGGAAAAAAACTGTGATGCAATATGGAAGGTTATTTGAGAGTTCAAATACTGTACGTTAGCTGTGGAATCAGTTCATCTGTACAAGTGTTTCATAAGGGGATGTGACTGGAGAAATGGGGCTTATGGGTTTTCTGACCAGTGTATATCCAGATCAGAGTCTCATCAGAATCTGCACTGTTCGCCATTCCATCAATGAAACACCCGTCATGCTTCTAACAAGCAATGTACATTGTTATCAGACTACAGTAGTGTGCTATTGGATGAGGAGCTACACTAGCCAGAAGTGCCAGAAGCCTCATTTCTCCAGTCACAGCCACATAATTATGAGAAATCATCAAAATGCTTTGATTACAAATTAATACAATCTACACTTGTTTACTCACAATTCAAGGGACTGAGGAAATAGTATGACTTAGCGAAAATTTGAGTTTTACGAGAGTTATACTATACATGCGTATAGGAAAACATGTAATTGTGACCAATAATTTGAATTCGAGTTATCAGTATTTGGTTACGATTATGTTTCCCAATTATACTAGAGTGGCCGTTAAATCTTGATACCGTATACAATGTAGTACATTATGAGCAAGTTTGTCGTACTAATTTCCATTTTCCACCATCATAATATCTTACATACATGTACATCGCATTACATACTGGTACATATGTGCAATTGCTGGCTGCAGCGTACGCCAAACACAATCTATGTTGTATGATAACACAATGTCACAATTCTGTGTTGCCATGGATACTTGTTTGTGTATGATCTTTGTCATTTGTTGTTGTCATAACCACATTTTTCGCAGCATTCTCGACGATGTGTGTCTGTCTGTACGACCGTCTGTTTACGTTAAAAAATTTGTAATAGTTACTCCATCATGTAATATTTTCATTATTACTTGAAGAATTGCTTCAATATTTGGGTACATGCTCCACCTGAATGTGTGCAACACACTCCCACCCCTATTGACATGACCTTGACCTTCGGAATGTCGCTGTAACACTCTATAATACATGCTATTTTTTTTACATCAAAACGTTTCTCCCATCATATTATATCTTCAGCTACTTTACATGATTAGGCTAATGGTCAAAAGAGACCAAGTAAAATAATAAAGCATTGTAGTACTTGTGAAAATGAACAAATATAACCATTTACTATCAGTGGACCATAGAAAATGACCAAAGTCCAACACTGTACTATTAATGTACAAGGTACCCGTCATAATGCACAAAGTCCATCAATGTACTATCGGCGTACCAGTAAAGAAGTCCATTAGGTATTACTTTTCTTGGACAAGGCTGCCAATGGGGGGATCCATGACCCGTGTCTTACAGACACAATTTCCTAGTTTTTATTTTACTATCAAGTGCGACTTAATATGCCTAATTAAGGGTGCAACATGTATGTAAGATGCGTCCATCTATTAGTATTATTGAAAATGAGCACACAGGTACATGTACATGTATACGCAAACATACATGCACTGTCCGTGAACAAGCAAGTTTAATGCTATACTAATGCTAAATACACATACATATATATATATGTGTGCGTACATGTGTATTGTGATCATGGTCAATAATTTCCAGAGCACAGACTGACAAGTGTAATGATATATTAATACAATAATCAGCCTCGTTATGTTAAGACCTAGTAGTAGTTAAGTGAGATATATACAATACTGTATCGGACCTCAGTTATAAGTATTAAGTGTAATGATATATGAATACAATACTGTATCAGACCTCAGTTAAGTGTTAAGTGTAATGATATATTAATACAATACTGTATCAGACCTCAGTAAAAGTGTTAAGTGTAATGATATATTAATACAATACTGTATCAGACTGCAGTCAAGTGTAATGATATATTAATACAATACTGTACTTCTAACAAGATACTATGGATGTACTAAACTAATATCCAGAGTTTAACAATATACCATTAAGATACTAATGATATACTAATGAGATACTTTACCAGTTTGCTAGAAAGTATCTTATTAGTATCTTGTTTTATGCTATACTATCAAGATACTGTATCAATATACTAAATAGTATATTGTTAATATCTTATTGATAAATTGTTAGTATCTTGTTTGATATTATTTTTGTCTGGGTAGCCAGATAAACCTCTGCAGCAGTCTGGCTGCTAGTGTGTATTAGTAGGCTGTGTACAACTGGTCTGTAGCAGGTAAAGAGTTAATGGAATAATCCAAAATTAACATGGAACATATCATGTTATGTATTTATGGGTGCAACGTTACCCCTTAGAACATGTAGAATGTGGGAAACGAAAATTGTCATCTGCTGTTGTTTCACATTTTGTCATTTTTACAATAAAAACATGGTTTGGCTGCACTTAAGGACCAACTTTCTACCTGTTCATCGTTTGATTCAAAGTTAATTGCTTCGCAAATGTGAAATAGAACATATGCTATAATGTAGCTAATCACATGTAGAAAAGCCAGGAGAACGGACTCCTATCAATTATATTACATCAAACTGTAAAATATGTCAGTTTTCTGGACATGAACAACCATAATGCTTATAAATAGCTTCATGCACAGACAATCGCACAGTGTATCAATTTTACCTGGCAAACCACACAACACATACCATATATACCCATTACTGTACTCTGTTATTAGCTATAAAATCCAGTGATATGTAAGCAGTTACCTGAGTGTATTGTCCCTGGTGTCTACTCGTCTACTATGCTAAATGGGGATATTCAACTTGTGTCACGCGTATCTCCAAAAGTATTTCAGTTAGAGTCGCAAAACTTTACTGGAATACTGGTCATCGTAATTCAGTTACATGTACACTCGTGAAATTTTACAGAAATACTTGTCAGCATGTGAAGTTGTGTACCTGATTGCTGATTTTTAAATTGTGTCGCCGGTTACTCAAAGAGTATTTAAGTTAGTGTCACGACATTTACAGGGATATTTGTCATCATTCGTTACGCAATGTTTTCCATCACAAATTTATGCAGAAAATACAAAGTAGCTACATATATGCCTTAAATTCTACTTTTCCAAGTCCTGATAACATACAGTGGTGGTATTGGGAGAGACATATGTTTTTGTCTGAAAACCAATCCTCTAGTTTCCATTGAAAATGAGTCTGTGCTGCTATGCCACATTTGTGTTGAGAAATTGGAAATCAAAACACAAACAGCAGACGACAAAATTGAATTCAGCATTGTAAGGGTTAACAACTACTTTCTTACATTTCAACTAGTAGATTACAGAAATGTAACGGTGAAGTACACCACTTAGCAGCAGTAGTTTACACCACTCTCGTGTTTACATGTACCATATATGGAGAAATGACGTCAGTAATTCAGGGCCCGTTTCACTAAACTTTGTACGACTAAAATATTCGTAAGTGCAAATTTAGGATAGTCTGGAAATTTCCATTGATATATTTACATTTATTGAGCATAGGCTGCGTGCAGCCTGTCCTCAATAAATGTAAATCTAATAAATGTTTATAAGAAAACATTGTTAATGTGCAATTTACAGAATATCCCAATTTGGCATTTTCGTTGTACAAAGTTTAGTGAAACGCCCCAGCATTGTAAAGGTTAACTGTAATTATTGTATCCTAGATTGCGGTGGGCTGGCCAGTCCAGTCGATGGGTCAGTTTTGACATCCGGTGGCACCAAATATGCAGCTATAGCAACCTATTATTGTATCACTGGCTACGAGCTCATTGGTGTTGCCCAGCGAACTTGCCAGCCAGACGGATTATGGAGCGACCCGCCACCTATATGCACCATTGTCAGTAAGTTCACTCATTCAACAAATACTTATAGTAATCTCTTTTGATATCGTGGATGGCAGGTTTGGGGCATGTTAATCTGGGTTCATCCCTTGTTTGACCTTCAGATACGTAAATAACAAAATGCTTACATGACAAAAATATCTGAAACCACATATGTAGCTGTGACTAGAGAATGCGGCTTATGGGTTTTTGGGACCAGTGTAGATCCAGATCAGCCTGTGCATCCGCAGTCTGATCAGGATCTACACTGTCGAACAAGGAATATAGATCGTCATCAGGCTACAGGAGTGAGCTATTTAATCAGCATCTACACAGGTCACAAATCCCATAAGCCCAATTTCTCGAATCACGGCCACATATTTGCATCACGGTCAATTTTGTCTGTCGGTGACCCAAATTCACGATTCTTTTCCAGGGCTGGCTTGATAGTCCTCTGTCTGTTGCACGAAACCCAAATTTTCCAGCCATATAAACAATGCAAACACATTTTTTTTTATATATTAGAATGAGCATTCTTTTTATTCGTAACATTTGCTGAAATATTTATTTTATTACGAAAAATGAGTTCTCTATGGGAATTTAACATGGGGGAGAAGAGGTGGTGAACATGGAGGAGTCGAAAAATGGAAATTTTGGAAATTTACTCTGAAAATTGGCTAGACAGCTGGAAATGATCTAAGAAAAGAAATTAAATATTGAAAATCGGTCAACTATTTTTGAAATTAGAAAAATATGTTAAATCTATATACCGGTAGACATCTTGACTTTTTTATTATTTTATTAGTGCTTACAACATTGGACTTCAATACTGATGATTATGGGTTCAATCCCCATCTTAGGCATGAAACATACTTTCATTGTACAGATGTTGGATAGAAGTAATTTCCCACCCATTGAAATCCCATAGAGTTACATGTCTTTATACCCCCGCAACAAATTGTGGGGGGTATACTGGAGTCAGGTTGTCCGTCTGTCCGACCATGCGTCCTTCACTAAACTTAACATCAGAGAAATATGTTATAGCTTCTATTTCCTTCATCTAAAATGCTTAATATTTCACACATGCATTCCTGTAAGACTATATCACCATGCTGTGCCAAATCCACGACCGTCCAACCCACGCTGGTCCCAATGTGAAGGTCAAATACTTAGTCTCTTTACAAAACTTAACATCAGAGAAATATGTTATACCTTCTATTTCCTCCATCTAAGATGCTTAATATTTCACACATGCATTCCTGTAAGGTTCTACTACCATGCTGCGCCAAATCCACGACCGTCCAACCCCGCTGATCCGAAGGTCAAGGTCAAATACTTTGTCTCTTTACAAAACTTAACATCAGAGAAATATGTTATAACTTCTACTTCCTTCATTGAAAATTCTTAATATTTCACTCGTGCATTCCTCTAAGGTTGTGCTATCATGCTGTGACAAATCCACGACCATCCAACCCCCGCTGATCCCAAGGTCAATGTCACATACTTAGTCTCTTTATAAAACTTAAAGGTACATGCCCACTCAGTAGGTTATAATATAGGGAGACAGATAGTTTTGTATATTCTGTAGATAAGTAAAATATCACTCCTCATTTGCATATGAAAATAGCCTGATACCACCGCGAATCACTATCGGTATAATAAATATTACTAAATGATTATATCTGTATATATAGGGCACTTCGTAATTTTAGAACTGGTGGAATAGTGACACAATTATACACTTATTTAATTCCTATAAAGAACAGTTTGTGCCTACTGATTGGGCATGTACCTTTACCATGAGAGAAATATGTTATAACTTCGCTTTCTTTCATCGACAATTCTTAATATTTCATGCATGCATTCCTCTAAGGCTCTACTATCATGCTCTGACAAATCCCCACATACATACTTAGTCTGTTTACAAAATTTAACATCAGTGAAATCGGTTATAACTTCTATTTCCGTGCTCGGATCTGCTTCACATTTCACACACGCCTCTACCACTGTGTGACAAATTCACGTTCATGCCACCCCCGCTAAGCCCAGAGTCAAGGTCACAAGCCCACACACTTGGAAACTTTTTACATATTTAGGGGTACATGTACCTGGGCCCACGCGGGAGGTATTCCGTAAGCCTCGCTTACTGACCAAACTAGTTGTAACTGTGTTTGTTAGCATGTTACTTCAAATATACTGTACATATTTTAATGAAATAAAATGCATTGAGTTGCCAATATATTTGTGCAGAATTTGATTCATATGTGTATTCAATATTCAAAGTAGTTTACGAGACGCATGCAGTTAAACATATGGTAACTTTTTGGAAATGCTGTTCCCATTGACGTCATTGGTGACGTTGCTCAAAAAGTGACGTCATATAATTACGCCATATTTAAAAAACATGTATCTATTGAACTGCTTGTGATAATCAGTAACCAAAACATTCATATTCTGCATAAATCTATTCTGCATATATCAAATTGATAAAGTATACACTGAGCTACATATGGGAGTTTAACTTTCGGGAAATTACTTCTGTCCACCTACTGTACATGTAGTTACATGCCCCTGGTCTTTCAGGTGAGACTTGGCATTAAGGCCCTGTCTATGTGATCTTATCTGTTGCTGGCATGTCAAACACTCACCTTTTATTGTCGCGCCTGCTTTAGCAGAGGCGCGACTATAGTCGGGCTTTTTCCGTCCGCGTCGTCCGTTTTTTTTGTAAGGCAAATGCGTTAAAGTTATTGTTTTTTCACAATATCTCTTTAACCCCTTGCCAGACTTTGATAATATTTCACATCAATGTTTGTCATGGGATGATGCTTCATTACGCACACCCCCACATCCAAATTCTGAAGGTCAAGGTCATTTATTTACTTGTAATGTTCACCGGTTTTGTAACAGGAATGCGTTAAAGTTATTGTTTTTTCACAATATCTCCTTAACTCCTTGCCAGACTTTGATAATATTTCACATCAATGTTCGTCTAGGGATGATGCTTCATTATGCACACCCCCACATCCAAATTCTGAAGGTCAAGGTCATTTATTTACTTGTAATGTTCACCGGTTTTGTAGCAGAAATGCGTTAAAGTTATTGTTTTTTCACAATATCTCTTTAACCCCTTGCCAGACTTTGATAATATTTCACATCAATGTTTGTCTAGGGATGATGTTTCATTACGCACACCCCCACATCCAAATTCTCCAGGTCAAGGTCATTTATTTACTTGTAATGTTCACGGTCAAATGCCTCGGCAGGCGCGACACCGCTTCCGTGGCGGAATTCTTGTATTACTTAGGGTTGAACCTTTTCACTTTCCTTTTCCTGATTTCAGGTTGTCCAACATTACTGGTGCCCGATCATGGCACTGTGGACAAGACGAATGGGGTATACGAGGATGAGGTCAACTACAACTGTGATACTGGCTACGATATCCAAGGGTTCACATTGAGGACATGTCGGGCGGATGCAAGCTGGAGTGATGACGACCCTATCTGCGACCCCAGAGGTAAGACAATTAAATATCCAATCATTGATCCCAAACCCTGATATCATAAGTTTGGTATCAGTCAATAAAGATACCAAACTTATGATAGCGGAATATGGGATCATATGGTTTCACAGCCAAGTGACAACGTTTCACAAACGTATGATATCGAGATATGGGATCACATGGTTCCGTAGCCATGTGACATAACGTTTTACAAACATATGATAGCGGGATATGGGATCACATCATGGTTTCGTAGCTATGTGACATAACGTTTCACAAAAGTATGATAGCGGGATATGGGATCACATCATGGTTTCGTAGCCAAGTCACATAACTTTTCACAAACGTATGATAGCGGGATATGGGATCACATGGTCTCGTAGCCAAGTCACATAACTTTTCACAAACGTATGATCGCGGTATATAGGATCACATGGTTTCGTATCCAAGTCACATAACTTTTCACAAACGTATGATAGCGGTATTTGGGATCACATGGTTTCGTATCCAAGTCACATAACATTTCACAAACGTATGCTAGCGGGATATGGGATCACATGGTCTCGTAGCCAAGTCACATAACTTTTCACAAACGTATGATCGCGGTATATAGGATCACATGGTTTCGTATCCAAGTCACATAACATTTCACAAACGTATGCTAGCGGGATTTGGGATCACATGGTCTCGTAGCCAAGTCACATAACTTTTCACAAACGTATGATCGCGGTATATAGGATCACATGGTTTCGTATCCAAGTCACATAACATTTCACAAACGTATGATAGTGGGATATGGGATGACATGGTTTCGTATCCAAGTCACATAACTTTTCACAAACGTATGATCGCGTTATATGGGATCACATGGTTTCGTATCCAAGTCACATAACTTTTCACAAACGTATGATCGCAGGATATGGGATCACATGGTTCCGTATCCAAGTCACAACATTTCACAAACGTATGATAGCGGGATATGGGATCACATGGTTCCGTATCCAAGTCACAACATTTCACAAACGTATGATAGCGGGATATGGGATCACATGGTTCCGTATCCAAGTCACAACATTTCACAAACGTATTATAGCGGGATATGGGATCACATGGTTCCGTATCCAAGTCACATAACATTTCACAAACGTATGATAGCGGGATATAGGATCACATGGTTTCGTATCCAAGTCACAACATTTCACAAACGTATTATAGCGGGATATGGGATCACATGGTTCCGTATCCAAGTCACATAATATTTCACAAACGTATGATAGCGGGATATGGAATCACATGGTTCCGTATCCAAGTCACACAACATTTCACAAACGTATGATAGCGGGATATGGGATCACATGGTTTCGTATCCAAGTCACAACATTTCACAAACGTATGATAGCGGGATATGGGATCACATGGTTTCGTATCCAAGTCACATAACATTTCACAAACGTATGATGGCGGGATATGGGATCACATGGTCTCGTAGCCAAGTCACATAACTTTTCACAAACGTATGATCGCGGTATATGGGATCACATGGTTTCGTATCCAAGTCACATAACTTTTCACAAACGTATGATAGCGGTATTTGGGATCACATGGTTTCGTATCCAAGTCACATAACTTTTCACAAACGTATGATCGCGGTATATGGGATCACATGGTTTCGTAGCCAAGTCACATGACTTTTCACAAACGTATGATCCGGTATATGGGATCACATGGTTTCGTAGCCAAGTCACATGACTTTTCACAAACGTATGATCCGGTATATGGGATCACATGGTTTCGTAGCCAAGTCACATAACATTTCACAAACGTATGATAGCGGGATATGGGATCACATGGTTTCGTATCCAAGTCACATAACATTTCACAAACGTATGACAGCGGGATATGGGATCACATGGTTCCGTATCCAAGTCACATGACATTTCACAAACGTATTATAGCGGGATATGGGATCACATGGTTCCGTATCCAAGTCACAACATTTCACAAACGTATTATAGCGGGATATGGGATCACATGGTTCCGTATCCAAGTCACATAACATTTCACAAACGTATGATAGCGGGATATGGGATCTCATGGTTTCGTATCCAAGTCACAACATTTCACAAACGTATTATAGCGGGATATGGGATCACATGGTTCCGTATCCAAGTCATAACATTTCACAAACGTATGATAGCGGGATATAGGATCACATGGTTCCGTATCCAAGTCACAACATTTCACAAACGTATTATAGCGGGATATGGAATCACATGGTTCCGTATCCAAGTCACAACATTTCACAAACGTATGATAGTGGGATATGGGATGACATGGTTCCGTATCCAAGTCACATAACTTTTCACAAACGTATGATCGCGTTATATGGGATCACATGGTTTCGTATCCAAGTCACATAACTTTTCACAAACGTATGATAGCAGGATATGGGATCACATGGTTCCGTATCCAAGTCACAACATTTCACAAACGTATGATAGCGGGATATGGGATCACATGGTTCCGTATCCAAGTCACAACATTTCACAAACGTATTATAGCGGGATATGGGATCACATGGTTCCGTATCCAAGTCACATAACATTTCACAAACGTATGATAGCGGGATATGGGATCACATGGTTCCAGTATCCAAGTCACAAACATTTTCACAAACGTATGATAGCGGGATATGGGATCACATGGTTCCGTATCCAAGTCACAACATTTCACAAACGTATTATAGCGGGATATAGGATCACATGGTTCCGTATCCAAGTCACAACATTTCACAAACGTATTATAGCGGGATATGGAATCACATGGTTCCGTATCCAAGTCACATAACTTTTCACAAACGTATGATCGTGTTATATGGGATCACATGGTTTCTTATCCAAGTCACATAACATTTCACGAACGTATGATAGCGGGATATGGGATCACATGGTTTCGTATCCAAGTCACATAACATTTCACAAACGTATGATGGCGGGATATGGGATCACATGGTTTCGTATCCAAGTCACATAACATTTCACAAACGTATGATGGCGGGATATGGGATCACATGGTCTCGTAGCCAAGTCACATAACTTTTCACAAACGTATGATCGCGGTATATAGGATCACATGGTTTCGTATCCAAGTCACATAACTTTTCACAAACGTATGATAGCGGTATTTGGGATCACATGGTTTCGTATCCAAGTCACATAACTTTTCACAAACGTATGATCGCGGTATATGGGATCACATGGTTTCGTAGCCAAGTCACATAACTTTTCACAAACGTATGATCGCGATATATGGGATCACATGGTTTCGTAGCCAAGTCAAATAACATTTCACAAACGTATGATAGCGGGATATGGGATCACATGGTTTCGTATCCAAGTCACATGACATTTCACAAACGTATGATAGCGGGATATGGGATCACATGGTTCCGTATCCAAGTCACAACATTTCACAAACGTATGATCGCGTTATATGGGATCACATGGTTTCGTATCCAAGTCACATAACATTTCACAAACGTATGATAGCGGGATATGGGATCACATGGTTTCGTATCCAAGTCATAACATTTCACAAACGTATGATAGCGGGATATAGGATCACATGGTTTCGTATCCAAGTCACAACATTTCACAAACGTATTATAGCGGGATATGGGATCACATGGTTTCGTATCCAAGTCACATAACTTTTCACAAATGTATGATCGCGGTATATGGGATCACATGGTTTCGTATCCAAGTCACATAACATTTCACAAACGTATGATAGCGGGATATGGGATCACATGGTTTCGTATCCAAGTCACATAACTTTTCACAAACGTATGATAGCGGAAAATGGGATCACATGGTTTCGTATCCAAGTCACAACATTTCAAAAACGTATTATAGCGGGATATGGGATCACATGGTTTCGTATCCAAGTCACAACATTTCACAAACATATTATAGCGGGATATGGGATCACATGGTTTCGTATCCAAGTTACAACATTTCACAAACGTATGATAGCGGGATATGGGATCACATGGTTCCGTATCCAAGTCACATAACTTTTCACAAACGTATGATAGCGGGATATGGGATCACATGGTTTCGTAGCCAAGTCACATAACTTTTCACAAACGTATGATAGCGGAATATGGGATCACATCATGGTTTCGTAGCCAAGTCACATAACTTTTCACAAACGTATGACAGCAGGATTTTGGATTATGTGGTTTTGTAACATACACGTAAGTTTTATAGTAGATTTTACATAACAAAACCCATATATAGCACTCTATATGTTGTACTTTATGTGTTTTATGTTCACACTGAATATCTCTTAACCCTTACAACGCTGAATTCAATTTTGTCGTCTGCTGTTTATTTTCCATTTTTCTTATAAACAACATGGTTTGGCAGCACTTCAGAATCATTTCAAGTGGCAATGATTCTAAAGTAATGTCTTTATTGAGAAAGCAGACTAAATATAAAACGACTGCAGATGTCATGTCAATTTTTGTTTCCCCACATTATATGGGTTAAAGGCACTGTATCTCGGATATGAAACACAATACATGCACACAAAAAATAGTTAAATTAATTGTAGATTTGTATATTTTTAGCCAGGTTTTTTGAAAAAAAATTCAGGCTATTGGATTGGCGAAAGCCGGGTGGGTGGGCGGCCGGGCGGGCGGGGGGCGGCGGGCGGCCGGCGGGCGGCGTCCACAATCAATGTTAAGTTTTCGTGTTTGAGTCCATTTCTTTGTTACTGTACCACCTAGGACCACCAAACTTTCACAGCTTTATAATCAAGGGGTGCCCACCACATATCACTATCCAACATGTTACCTTTTTTTGAACTTGACCCATTTTTTCCGCGCAGTCGCCTTAGCCATTTTCAATGTTAAGTTTTCGCGTTTACAATGTTAAGTTTTCGTGTTTAAGTCCATTTCTTTGGTACTGTACCACCTAGGACCACCAAACTTTCACAGCTTCATAACCAAGGGGTGCCTACCACATACAACTATCCAACATGTGACCATTTATTTTACCTTCACCTATTATTTCTACGTAATTAACGTTAATTTCAACGTTAACTTTTTAACGTACGTCTGGTTAAAGTTTTTTGGTTAAAACTTTTTCGTTATACTATATCTCTGCAACTGCTTCACCCATTACCTTGAAACCTCACATGGGTGTTTATCATCATCCATATTTTCATTCTACCCCACAACCGTGCGGCCCCTGTGCCCAATGTCAAGGTCAAATTACTTTAAATTTGTTTGTTAAAGTTTTTTCGTGTACTATATCTCTGCAACTGCTTCACCCATTACCTTGATACTTCACATGGGTGTTTATCATCATTGTCGCGCCCGCTTGCGGAAAGCGCGATATCGTCGGCATTTTGGCGTCCGTCCGTGTGTCCGGTTAAAGTTTTTTGGTTAAAGTTTTTCCATCTACTATATCTATGTTTTTAGTGTCCATGCCTCGCCCCAAGGCACGACATGCAGGCCACAGCCATCTAGTCTACAAAAAGTGGGTATTATTATGTCATCCAAGTGTCTATGCTTGGAAAAAACCTGGCCTTCGTGGCTTTGCCTCGTTTCTTGTTCTGAACCTAATTGTTTATAATACTGAAAAATAAATAGAGTTTGCAAATAAGTCAAGTAGAACATGGACAAGCTTTGCCCGGGCGGGCACAGCTTTTCCACGTTCTACTTGACTTATCATAAGAAAATTCTCATAGTCATAGTCCGCGTCCGTCAGTCTTCAAAAATTCTAAAACTTAACGTTGGGGGAAATTTGTTATAATTTCTGTTTGTTTTCATCAAACCTTTTGATATTTCACACATGCCTTTCTCTAATGATTCTCTATCATGCTGTGACAAATCCACGACCCTCAGATCCCTGCTAACCCCACGGTGAAGGTCACAATCTTAGCGCTTTCCCAAACTTAACATTGAGGGAAATTTGTTATAAATTCTGTTTCCTTTCACACAGCTTCTTGATATTCTTGAAAGCACCATCTTCTGACAATTGTTGTTAATTTTCGCACTCTGTATCCTTGTCCACACAATAACTCTACTTTAACGATCGTAACCAGATTCGATATACATGTTTATCATGGTAAGACGAAAAAGCCTATTCATTTTCAAAAATTCCCGATGACTTATCTCTCCTTGGCGGCAATTTTTATTTCTCGCACTTTGTATCCTTGACCAATCATAACCAAATTCGGTATACATGTTTATCACAGCAAGATGAAGAAGCCTATTTCCGATGACGTATATCACCTTGGTGGCCATTTTTGTCACGCCTGCTCTAGCAGAAGGCGTGACTATAGTCGCCGCTTTTCCTGTTGTCATCGTCGTCGTTCACCGAAATGTCAAAACGTTTGTACAAGCTTCGCCATCATGGTATAACTTTAATATTACTTGACGGATTGCTTCAATATTTGGACGCTTGATACATTACATGTGTGCATTTGGAACACACTCATGCCGCCATTAACATGACCTTGACTTTTTAGCTCACCTGAGCGAAGCTCATGTGAGCTATTGTTACCGCAATGTGTCCGTCGTCGTCCGTCGTCCGTCGTCGTCCGTCGTCCGTCGTCGTCCGTAAACATTTTCAAACGTCTTCTCCTCGGTAACCATTGGGCCTATAGTCACCAAACTTCATGGTCATGGTCCTTAGGTAGGGGGATTACAAAATTGTTAAAATGACGTCATTACATAATCCAAGATGGCCGCCATCTAAAAATAGCACAAATTCTTCAAAAATCTTCTTCTCAAGAACCGCCAACCGGATTTCGACAAAACTTGGTAGGAATGATCGATGTACAATGCTCTTTCAAAGGTGTTAAAATGGTGATCCCGGGGTCAAAAATGGGTGTGGCCCGTGGGGTCAAATTGGGGTCAAATTTTATTTTTGACTGAATATGGTCATATCATATATCAAATTGAAGGTATCAACGAGGCGATCACTCTGGTGCATTTGTTGTCGAAATCGGATGGTTACAGTGCAGTCTCCGTTTTTGTTCCACCGTAGACAACACTTGCAAACTCAACGCGAACGCAACGCGAACGCAACGCGAACGCAACGCGAACGCAACGCGAACGCAATGGTTTGCTGTAGCGTTGTATACGTTGTTTAAACGTATAATGCGGTTCGTACACGTGTAATACACATTGTCAAACCGTTTAGTTTAAAAGCGTTGTATACGTTGTTTAAACGTATAATACGGTTCGTACACGTGTAATACACATTGTCAAACCGTTTAGTTTTAAAGCGTGTAATACGTTTAGCTTCAAGGTGTATAACACGCTTTGGCGTATACATATGTAGCGAGGTGAAAGAGTTGTAACGTGTACAACGCTTTACCTGGAAGCGTGTAGCTATATGAAAGCGTTGAAACGTGTACAACGGTTACACGTTTTAACGTAAATACCTGTTCGGCCCCGATCGCTTCGAGGCGTCCTTGTTTCGTCCCTTTTAAAATATCGCGAATACATACCCTCAGATCGAGTTCAAAGTACATCGGCAGTGTGATTTAGCACTTCAATTGATCCCTAATCCCTGATGCCTAATGAGTCGCGCTTTTAACACGACAGATGTACCTTGTCGTTTATCAAAATGTTTGCGAATTGTAGATCACGTGAGCCGGCTCATCAGGATCTGCGGCATTCCTATGTATATTTTATATACACAAAAATGACCCCTAATACAGCGTAATGTAACAGTTCCTAACTTAATATGGAATAGCCCGGGCCGATAGTCCGTGTCAGTTACTTGGGGTTAAATATTACGAACACAGATAAACACAGTGCATGGTTTCTTTATTTTATTTTAACATCATCAGAAATGGCGAGTCTAGGAATTCTCGTATCTTTACGCTGAAGCCAGTCTATTTCAGTCACTGATCCGCTATACACCGTCCCACGCGTGTGTTAAGATTAATCGATATTTGGAGAAATTGAATACACAGCGAGCTGCACACTGGTTTAACACGGATATGGCCCGCGGATATGTGTCATAAATTACTTGGTGGTCAAAACTGGCAAATTTACAAGGCTTATAGCGAAATAGCAGCCAACTGGCAATTTTTCTCGGACCGATTTTTAAGACTAGTTTTCAAATCTCAATCGGTCTGAGTGTTCAAAAATCGGTCCAGAACCGGAAAACTGAAAATTTTAGAAGCCCTGCAGTGAGTCTAGAAGTATATATACACACACGAAGAATGATCTGAGCATGCGCATTCTACGCGATACACAGTTGGCATACCAAAACATGTAATGCGTTAAAACCCGTGGAAACGTGTTATACGTATAACACGATTTCATCTGTACGGTGCTGTGTACATGTAGAAGCGTGTAACCGTTCGTCAAAGAAAGCGTTAAATCGTTTAAACGGTTTACCTTTGCGTTGTATACGTTTACAACCGTTGTATACGTTTACAACCGTTGTACACGGATTACACGCTTTTGAAACTCGATGCGTTGTTTACAACCGTAGTATACGTTTACAACCGTTGTACACGGATTACACGCTTTTGAAACTCAATGCGTTGAACACGGTTTGTTCGACTTTCGCGCATGCGCAAGAGTGGGAAAACGCAACGCATGGCCGAAAACGTATTACACGTAGACGACACACGGTTTGAACACACAACTAATGGAAACTCCACGGATACGCAACGCACAACACTTTGTACACGTATAAACCCGAAACATTTTGACAGAAACAACTGTATGTCATCCAAGATGGCCGCCAAAAGGTCGTTCTTTTATTAGAGATTTCAAAATTCTTCTTCACACAAACTACTTGGCCCATGGTGGCCAAACGTCACATTTATGGTCTATGGGTGAAGCCTTTTCAGATTTGTTAAAATGGAGGTCGTTGCTAATCCAAGATGGCCGCCGTCTAAAAATAGCATAAATTCTTAAAAAATCTTCTTCTCATGAACCGCCAGCCGAATTTCGATGAACCTTGGTAGGAATGATCGATGTACAATGCTCTTTCAAAGTTGTTAAAATGGTGACCCCAGTGTCAAAAATGGGCGTGGCCCATGGGGTCAAATTGGGCTCAAATTTTATTTTTGACCAAATATGGTCATGTCTATATCAAATCGAAGGTATCAAAGAGGCGATCACTCTGGTACATTTTTTGTCGAAATTCGATGGTCATGTCATCCAAGATAGCCACCGAAAGGTCAAAAGGTTGTTCTTTTATTAGATATTTAAAAATTCTTCTTCACACGAACCGCTTGGCTCATGGTGGCCAAACTTCACAGTTATGGTCCATGGGTGAAGCCTTTTCAGATTTGTTAAAACGGAGGTCGTCGCTAATCCAAGATGGCCGCCGTCTAAAAATAGCACACATTCTTAAAAAATATTTTTCTCATGAACCGCCAACCAGATTTCGACGAAACTTGGTAGGCATGATCGACGTAGAATGCTCTTTCAAATGTGTTAAAATGGTGACCCCGGGGTCAAAAATGGGCGTGGCCCGTGGGGTCAAATTTTATTTTTGACCAAATATGGTCATGTCATATATCAAATTGAAGGTATCGATGAGGCGATGGCTCTGGTGCAATATTTCGGAATCGGATGATTATGTCATCCATGATGGCCTCCAAAAGGTCCATTTATTCGAGATTTTGAACGTCTTTTTCTCAGGAACCACATGGCCGATGCTGGCCAAACTTCATAGCAAGTTAAGATCCTTGGGTGAAGCATTTTCAGATTTGGTAAAATGAGAGTCATCGCTTAATCCAAGATGACCGCCATCTAAAAATAGCACAATTTTTTTAAAACACATGAAGTCAATGTCACATTCTCCTCTGCTGTTCATGGAGTCAGGTGAGCGAATTAGGGCCATCATGGCCCTCTTGTTTATCTTCACATGTTTGCGGAAACACTTAGCCATGTTTTTGCGTCAAAAAGTTTGAACAAGTTTCTTCATCATGATATAACTTTAATATTACTTAACAGATTGCTTCAATAGTTGGACATTTGATCATTCGGAACACACTCAAAAAGTTTGTACAAATTTCTTCATCATTGTATAACATTCACATTACTTGACGGATTGTTTCAGTATTGGACACTTGATACATGTAAGCATTTGGAACACACTCATGCCACCATTAACATAACCTTGATCTTTTTGACCTTCACATAGTTGTGAAAGATTCTTCAACCTTGACCTTTTTCGTGCCTGCACTTTTCTGACGGTTTTTGTCATGCTTACTTTAGCACCTGCCCATGATCATGTTACGGTCAAACACCTCGGCAGGCGCGACACCGCTTCTGTGGCGGAATTCTTGATTATTTTCGCACTCGGTATCCTTGTCCACGCAATAACTCAAGTTCTACTGACCGATCGTAACCAAATTCGATCTACATGTTTATCACGGCAAGACAAAGAAACATATTGGTTTTCAAAAATGTCTGACGATTTACTTCCCTTAGCGGCCACTTTTAATGTTCTCTCTGTATCCTTGTCAATGCACTAACTGAAGTTCTACTTGACGGATCGTAACCAAATTTGTATACATGTTTATTAAGGCAAGATGAAGACAAGGAAATTTCATGCTAAATTGAACGTAGCTCTAGGTCTATTGCGTCATAGATTTATCGGAAAACCATGGGAGTAGTGACATAGTCCCTTTCGCCAATTGATGATTATTATTGACTAGCACTTTCCTGCAGATACAGTAGCGCTTTTCTGCAGGTCAACTATACGTACTATACCAATACTATACGTATACTATACCAATGCGACATGTTTTCTATATGATATGCATATAATATAAACGTACGGTATGCTTGTACCGTACATACCAACCAATATCGTATAGATATACCATTTATACGATTTTTATACATGTGTATAATTCTGGTACGTTTGTATCGTACAAACATACCAGATTTGTGTACAATATCCGTATAGTATGTTTGTATAATATAAACAAACTACTATACGATGATACGGTACAAACATACCAATAGTATATGATCATACGATATGCTCATTAAATATACCAATACTATACGATTACGATATGTATACGATATTAGTATATACAAATAGGTAAGGAGCAGAAAAGCGCTACTGTAAGACACAAAGATACAACCGCTCAAAACTCTTCAAACGTTTTTGTCTCGCCTGCTTTAGCAGAAGTCGCGACTACAGTCGCCACTCACTTTTTCCGACATCGTTGGCGTTGGCGTCGGCGTCGGCGTCCAAAATGTCAATAAGTTTATACAAGCTTCGTCATCATGCTATAACTTTAATATTACTGGACGGATTGCTTCACTATTTGTACACTTGATACATATGAGCATTGGGAACACACACATGCCGCCATTAACATGACCTTGACCTTTTCTTACCTTCATATTTTTGCAGAAACACGTAGCCATATTTTTGCGTCAAAAAGGTTGTACAAGTTTCTTCATCATGATATAACATTAATATTACTGGACATATTGCTTCCATATTTGGACACTCGATACATGTGAGAATTTGGAACACACTCATGTCCCTATTAACATGACCTTGACCTCTTGTACCTTCACATTTCTTGTGGAAACACTTAACCATTGTTTGCGTCAAAAAGTTTGTACAAGTTTCTTCATCATTGTATAACATTAATATTACTTAATGGATTGCTTCCATATGTGTACACTCGATACATGGAAGCATTTGGAACACACTCATGCCCCCATAACATGGTTGTGGAAACACTCAGCCATTTTTGTTTATGTCAAAAAGTTTCTTCAACCTTGACCTTTTTCGTATTTTCGTATTTTAAACATGCACTTCTCTGGCGGTTTTTGTGATGCTTACTTTAGCACATGCCCATGATCATGTTATGGTCAAATTGCTCGACAGGCACGACCCCGCTTCCGTGGCGGAATTCTTGTATTATAAGTTAGGTTCCGCATTGCACACTCGTATAATAACCACAAACACTGTAACACCCTAACACACGATGTACGTGTGTGATTAGCAAAAATAACCAAATTTGCATTGCCTGGAGGACCCCTGGGTGTCCAGTGTAGAGAGAGGTTTCACTGTAATTCAGTAGCCTATTTCATCAACATTGCAAAGTATACTTTACTAGCAAAGTATGCTTTGAGGGAGAAATCATTTATTTTTCCTGAAATGCATTATTTCATATAGAACTAACAAATGCATATATTTCATGATTAAAAGTATGCAGAATTATTATACTGAATTTATTACATTATCACAGCCAAATTGGCTGTGATAATGTAATAAATTCAGTATTATAAAAAATAATAAATGTATCATAAAATTGAAAATTTCTCCCTCAAAGTATACTTTTCTACTAAAGTATACTTTGCAATGTTGATGAAATAGGCTACTGGTCTGTGTTAATTCCAAAACATGTTTGTCTGCTTTGCGATCACGAACATACATTATATTCAGAGAAAATCGACTTTGATACCAATTAGCAAGGATTTTTAATGTCCCATTTAGAGATATTCTACTGTAGTTTAGGCATTATCTTCAGCGAAATATGACAATTTTACCAAATCAGCGAGGAGTTTTGGGTGTTATTCACACTTACAATGCTGACTTAATTTCAGATTGTGGCCCCCCTGATGATCCCACTGACGGAATAGCTGAGACTCCAGATGGCACGACATTTAGTCAGGAGGCCGTATACGTGTGCATCACCGGGTTTGAAGTCTTGGGAGATCCCACCTCCACATGTCAGGCTGATCAAACATGGACGGCCGCAGACCCAACATGTACCATCAAGGGTATGTGGAAAATACTGACTACATCATAATGGTCCATTCGCTGGTAAAAGATATGATTGCATTTTAGTCTAGCGTAGAGCCCGATTATTTTGAATGCAGCTGCTACATCTTTGTTAGCTGTAACTGGAGAAATAGGGCTTATTTGATTTGTGGATAATTGTCTGGTATTCTCGCGCACTCTTGAAGCCTGATAATGGTCAAAACTATGAATTAGAATCATTACATGTGTTTCATTCACTGAATGGCAAACAGTGCAGACCCTGGTCTGACAGACTGCAGATGCGCAGACTGATCTGGGGCTACACTGGGCTCAAAACCAATAAGCCCCATTTCTCCAGTCATAGTTACATATGCCTCCATTAAAACACTAATATGTGCCTCAATGTCGCTTTGGCCCTGAATAGACACATTACAAAATATTGTATACATCTGTGACTGGAGAATGGGGCTTATGGGTTTTGTGACCAATGTAGCCCCAGATCAGCATCACAGTCTGGATCTGGATATGCACTGTTCACCATTCCATCAATGAATCACCCATCATGTTTCTCACAGCAGTATAGATCATTATCAGGCAGTGTGCTGTTTGATCAGTAGCTAAACTGCTCACAAATTCCATAAGCCCCGTTTCTCCAGTCACAGCCACAAATTAGTGACTACAGTCGAACCTGTGTTAACGACCACCTGTGAGTAGCGACCACCTGTCCACAACGGCCAGTTAAAACCCCCCCCCCCCCCCCCGTCCAATTTGTTCTTTAAAAGACCTTGGAATAACGACCACCTCCGAACAACGACCAGCGACCAGCGATTTTCGTTCCCACACGGCATTTTTTTACTGCAAACAGCGACCATTAGCGACCAAGTCATGTTTTGTCGGCAAAAAAAAATAACATAGCAATCGCCGATTTTCCTTTCATCACAAAACTCAACGACATTTTTCAATGAAAAATATTGCATAACTCCATTAACGGTAATTCCCGATATGTATTCCGTGTCGTGTATTCCAATACGCATAATGCAATTCTGCGCAAGTCATAAAACTCGATCATTAGCTGGCAAACTGTGTTTACACGATGCTGATTCGTCTACAGTGACAAGACTAAGACTTCAAACACACGGCGACGCGCTGTCGAGTGTAAATTTTAACACACATCGGGGCACAAGGCCATATCAAAGATCAATACACGCGGTTGCTGACATCAGTCACGTAGTACCACTAGACTGGTACCCTGTCTGATGCTCAGCATATAGCGTTATTCCTAGCGACCGGGTACCAGTCTAAAGTGACACGACAAACGTGTTTATATGAATTGGGTCTCGATCTCCGACAAATCCCGGCTTATTGCATTAGCGACCAGACCAGGCAGTGGATTCGCGTAGTCTGCCCGTGGTTTACATGGTTTACAGTGCTCGCGAATGTCTAATTAAAAACATCAGTAATTACGTCAGCGGACATTGCCAATTCGTCATAGGCTGCTTAAATATTCGGGCTTGACCAGGATAGTATACAGTACATTGGACAGAAAGCAAATAAGCCTGGTGTTCTCTCCTGATTTGGACACCTAGCTCGTGTGGGTTACTGGACTTGACGCATGCAATGAAATATTTTTTTTATGAAATATATTTTGTTTTCACAGGCCGCGCCACATAGGCTATCGTTTTAATACAGACTATATGACCGTTATTAATTTCAACTGGTGGTGTGAAATACTAATGGTCATGCTAAATTAAACCACTTGCATGTAATTACGACAAGCTATTAAATGGTGCACCAAAGCGGGCCGCGAGATATACTTATCGTGAAGATAATTACTCCCCTTTGTATATAATTTCCAAAGCGAGGCTGGGTTCAGAACACTAACAACAAGATGACAAAACAAAATAAATTGACTATTTTAGCCATTTTCGTGCAATTTTTAATTGATGAAAAGCATGCATATATATTATAATAGAATGCTAAAGACATGGCCGACTTTGTTGTGAAACTGGGTAAATGTTCGACCCTTGGAACAACGACCAACTGTCAACAACGACCACTTTGGCCACTTCCCTTTGCCGGTCGTTGTTCACAGGTTCGACTGTACTTATTTACAGATTGCGGTGATCCTACACAGCCACTGAATGGGAGAGTGATGTTTACTGTCACAAAGTATGGTGATCAAGCCAGTTTCAGCTGTACCACTGGGTACGACCTTCTGGGAGACGAAACCACTGCCTGCCAGCATGACGGAAAATGGTCCGTCTACCAGATTACCAACTGTCGCATTAAAGGTATACCATACTGCCACCTGGTCCCCCTTCCCGGCTACCTACTGTCTCATTAAAGGTATACCATACTGCCACCTGGTCCCTCTTCCCGGCTACCTACTGTCTCATTAAAGGTATACCGTACTGCCACCTGGTCCCCCTTCCCGGCTACCTACTGTCTCATTAAAGGTATACCATACTGCCACCTGGTCCCTCTTCCCGGCTACCTACTGTCTCATTAAAGGTATACCGTACTGCCACCTGGTCCCTCTTCCCGGCTACCTACTGTCTCATTAAAGGTATACCGTACTGCCACCTGGTCCCCTTCCCTGCTACCTACTGTCTCATTAAAGGTATACCGTACTGCCACCTGGTCCCCCTTCTCGGCTACCTACGGTCTCATTAAAGGTATACCGTACTGCCACCTGGTCCCCCTTCCCGGCTACCTACTGTCTCATTAAAGGTATACCGTACTGCCACCTGGTCCCCTTTCCGGCTATCTACCGTCTCATTAAAGGTATACCGTACTGCCACCTGGTCCATCTTACCCGGCTACCTACTGTCTCAATAAAGGTATACCGTACTGCCACCTGGTCCATCTTATCCGGCTACCTACTGTCTCAATAAAGGTATACCGTACTGCCACCTGGTCCCTCTTCCCGGCTACTTACCGTCTCATTAAAGGTCCGGTTTCTTTGTTTGGTCCACGGTATACCGTACTGCCACCTGGTCCCTCGTCTCCGGTACCTACTGTCTCAATAAAGGTATACCGTACTGCCGCCTGGTCCATCTTCCCGGCTACTTACCGTCTCATTAAAGGTATACCGTACTGCCACCTGGTCCCTCTCTCCCGTCTCCTCCGAAACTACCTACTGTCTCATTAAAGGTATGCCATACTGCCACCTGGTCCCTCTTCCCGGCTACCTACCGTCTCATTAAAGGTATACCGTACTGCCACCTGGTCCCTCTTCTCGGCTACCTACTGACTCATTAAAGGTATGCCATACTGCCACCTGGTCCCTCTTCCCGGCTACCTACTGTCTCATTAAAGGTATACCGTACTGCCACCTGGTCCCTCTTCTCGGCTACCTACTGTCTCATTAAAGGTATACCGTACTCTCACCTGGTCCCTCTTCTCGGCTACCTACTGTCTCATTAAAGGTATACCGTACTGCCACCTGTCTCATTAAAGGTATAGCATACACCCGGTCCCCCTTCCCGGCTACCTACTGTCTCATTAAAGGTATACCGTACTGCCACCTGGTCCCCCCTCCCGGCTACCTATCGTCTCATTAATGGTATACAGTCAGAATTCGTCAGAGACGAATCTACTGTTATAACGAATATGCCGGTATAAATAATCGGCGATTTTCTCCTCGCTATCAGACTGTCGTGATAATTCCGGTAATTGGAACATGTCGGTAATTGGTAACCACGCATTGTATCGACGCTATTTGCTGTACCGTATTTACCCTATGTATTGGGACACCCTTTATATTGGGACACCCCCGTTTTGGGGAGAAATAATTATTTTTTAGGAAACAAGTTTTGGGACACATCACAATTTTAAAAAAAAAATCAATAATTTCTGCACCTTAAGTATTGGGACGTCTCTTTTTTTTAAATACTTTTTAAACACAGTCGGGGATTCCGCTGGGGAAAATAAAAAAATCGCCACTCCAATTTTTTTTTATTTTTTTTTTCACCGGCTACTGGTCATGCCGACTATTGGCACGTGTCGCTATAAACAGAGGCCGTCGCTGATTAACTAATATAACACAGTGCTGACGGTAAATCTGAGCTCTGTTGATTAAATAGATTACCAATAAACCGTATGATTGACAATGCCGCCTGTCAATGCCGGAATGTGATTTATTTGCGAAAATTATTTCGATTCACACGGAAATACTCCTGATACATCGCCGCCCTCTATCAATATTCACGAGTATCCAGTATCCGAAAGTATAGTACAGTGCGATCCGGAAGTACACGGAAGTCCGGCGACATACAACCTTCCGTGTTGCTTATCCGAACCGTGCTATATCCGTTCTCGCCCAAGACGCATCATAATGTCAACAAAAAATATACATGTACACTGTACACTGTGACTGCGAATGAACGACGTCGCCAATGCTATAATATGCCATAAGTTTTCACTGTTATCTTCGCATGAATAAATAAATATATTGAATCTAAGAATTGTTAACGTCATGTTTTATTTATTTATTCATCATGTTCATGTAGAATGTGATCTACGCAGGTCCGTGCAATCCATTATTGTAAACGCGTGTAGAAAAAAGTGTAGTAAACCGTGTAGCCATCATCATTAGATGACGCAATGACTCGATCAATGACCGATATCCTGTTCCATCAGCTGCAACGTCACGTGACAAGCTCGTGCGTTGCAAACTGTGTTTACTCATATGGTGAGCACAGGTGGAAGACTCGGACCTATAACACCAAAATAAATGCCTATTAAAAAAATCCCATTATCCCACCCACCTGGTATCGTACTGTACATGACGTTAATGATAGAACGAGATCAAGTGGGTAATGGTATGGTATTTTTTGTAATGGTCATTTTCTTTGCGTCACACGTCCACTATTCCACCTGTGGGTTTGTAGTACGCACAGAGTTTTAACCCTTTTCAATTTCAACACCACGACCTGTATAGACATGTTTTGCCCGACGTGTTATAATTTTGCGCAGTTCATGAGATAATCAGGCTTATCACGTGAGATTTTCGACGAAGATGAATCTGATAATAGTGTACCGTACATTTTCTGTAAACGATATCGAATGTTGACGAATATTAAATTAGTAATTTTTACGCATTTGCTCTGAAAATTTTATCAACTTTCCGATATATTTGTAGAAAAAAGTCCAATCATTCTCGGCGAAAATCTCGGTTATATAATAAAGTTGATTATCTCATGCACTGGCTCAATTATGATGTAGCGAAACAAGGCCAGCTGTGTACATGCGCCGGGGGCGTGGGCAGTGCTGTAACAATTTAGTTAATCTGGGTCGAGTTAATCTGCGCCACTGATACGCGATCTCCGATTGGTCGGCCTTTTACACCTAATTAATATTCCACCAATGGTGAACGCGAACGCATGCCGGAAATATTCAATCGAGCACATAATGCATCAGTCAATGTGAATCCCCGCACCCCCCCTCCGGGGGAGGGGCGGGGCTTTACCGGGGCATACACCGGGGCTTTTACCTTTCATGATGCCCCGCAGTGCGGGGACTTTACCGGGGCTTTTACAAATGGGCCGGGACACACCCCGGGGGCTTTACCGGGGTTTTAACCGGGCTTTACCTGGGCATACCCCGGGGCTTAACATTTCATGATGCCCCGCAGTGCGGGGCTTTTACCGGGGCTTTCACAGCAGCGAAAATATAAGCCCCGCTATTCCCCCGGAGGGGGGGTGCGGTGACTTACATTGACTGATGCATAACAATTAGCACTGCTTTGTTACCTGGGACCAATAATTGATGTTATTCCCAGTTTGCTCGGATTAATTTACGAAATGTGCAAACGTGATCAGCTGCACATTCACATCGGTGAGATAAAAGGAGGCTATGCGTCCATATTAAAAGAAAAAAAAAAAAAAAAAAAAAAAGAATCGTCCATTTTGGGTCTAATTTGGGAAAAAATCGCAAATTTAATACGATTTCTGACAATAGTCGTGTTACAAATTTAACACGATTTTGATATACAAATAGGCAAACAATTCGGGAGCCAAGGCACAACCGTGTACTAACCGAAATTTCGAGGATACAAACTTTCAATATTAATAATTGGGACACCAAAAAAAATAATTAATTTATTTTATATTATGTATTGGGACACGTAGAATTTTATTTATTTTTTACTGTCCCAATACATAGGGTAAATACGGTAATTTTAAATTAACATTATCGGCGAGATATATACTTATTTGTCACCACATTGATAAAGCAATGCATATATACAAATTTATATCAAGGAAACCAACAACATTCAAAGCTAATCCAGTATTTGACAAAGTCTAGGTTGCAGGCGAACCTGTTGTTAATTGTAGAGCGCGTGGTGAATACCGGATTATCTGTGAAATTGTTTCTTTATTGTTAGCAATTCGCAAACATGTGCATATAGAAAAGAACACATATTTTAATAAACAGTTTGTTTTAATTTACATGCTAAAATTTATAAAAATACAAAGTAAAAACATGTAGAGTGGTTTCCATTTAAATATTTACATGACGATTCGTCCCTATCTGAACTCGCCCAGAGGCAATGTTACACGATAATTATTTAAATTGTTCACGATTATGATATTTTTTTATTTACAATCTATCGGTCCTTGCTGGATTTAATCACTTGTAAATTTAATTGCTAACTGTTCATTTCTTAATTGATGTTTGCAAAATAGTATATCACAGCAGGTGACAAGGTACCGACACGTTAATTGCTGCGATTTATGACAGCAGTTCGGGGTTAATCAGCCGTGAAATTGTTTAGATATGGTTAGTGACTGGCTCCCGAAAATCGGTTTCCGGCACATAATGCCGGATAACAGAGCTGGTACCAGTGACGCTGGGTACCGGCGCTGTTATGACGCACATTATATGGTCAGTGACTGGTTCCCGAATATTGGTTTCCGGCACGTAATGCCGGATAACAGAGCTGGGTCACAGCGCTGGTACCAACGACGCCGAGTACCGGCGCCGTTATAATGCACATTAAATAAGACTTAAACTGTGTATTCGTTTGCGGGAATTCCCTGCCGGTGCCGGAAGCCAAATTTGCCGGTATATCGAGCAGATTAAAGAGCATGCCGATTGGTTTGGCGGCTTATTGTGCCGGGAGGCGAATATGCCGCTGTAACGTGTGCCGCTGTAGCGAATTCTGACTGTACCATATTGCCACCTGGTCCTCCTTCCCGGCTACCTACCGTCTGCCACCCAGTCCCCCTTCCCGGCTACTTACTGTCTCATTAAAGGTATACCGTACTGCCACCCGGTCCCCCTTCCCGGCTACCTACTGTCTCATTAAAGGTATACCATACTGCCACCCGGGTCCCCCTTCCCGGCTACCTACTGTCTCAATAAAGGTATACCGTACTGCCACCCGGTCCCCCTTCCCGGCTACCTACTGTCTCAATAAAGGTATACCGTACTGCCACCCGGTCCCCCTTCCCGGCTACCTACTGTCTCAATAAAGGTATACCGTACTGCCACCCGTTCCCCTTCCCGGCTACCTACTGTCTCAATAAAGGTATACCGTACTGCCACCCGGTCCCCCTTCCCGGCTACCTACTGTCTCAATAAAGGTATACAGTACTGCCACCCGGTCCCCCTTCCCGGCTACCTACTGTCTCAATAAAGGTATACCGTACTGCCACCTGGTCCCCCTTCCCGGCTACCTACTGTCTCATTAAAGGTATACCGTACTGCCACCTGGTCCCTCTTCCCGGCTACCTACTGTCTCATTAAAGGTATACCGTACTGCCACCTGGTCCCCCTTCCCGGCTACCTACCGTCTCATTAAAGATATACCGTACTGCCACCTGGTCCCTCTTCCCGGCTACCTACTGTCTCATTAAAGGTATACCGTACTGCCACCTGGTCCCCCTTCCCGGCTACCTACCGTCTCATTAAAGGTATACCGTACTGCCACCTGGTCCCCCTTCCCGGCTACCTACCGTCTCATTAAAGGTATACCGTACTGCCACCTGGTCCATCTTACCCGGCTACCTACTGTCTCATTAAAGGTATACCGTACTGCCACCTGGTCCCCCTTCCCGGCTACCTACTGACTCATTAAAGGTATACCGTACTGCGCCTGGTCCCCCTTCCCGGCTACCTACTGTCTCATTAAAGGTATACCGTACCGCCACGTGCACCTGGTCCCTCTTCTCAGCTACATGTACCTACTGTCTCATTAAAGGTATACCGTACTGCCACCTGGTCCCCATTCCCGGCTGCCTACTGTCTCATTAAAGGTATACCGTACTGCCACATGTACCTGGTCCCTCTTCTCGGCTACCTACTGTCTCATTAAAGGTATACCGTACTGCCACCCGGTCCCTTACTGTCTCATTAAAGGTATACATTACTGCCACATGGTCGCCCTTCCCGGCTACTTACTGTCTCAATAAAGGTATACCGTACTGCCACCTGGTCCCCCTTCCCGGCTTCCTACTGTCTCATTAAAGGTATACCATACTGCCACCTGGTCCCTCTTCCCGGCTACCTACTGTCTCAATAAAGGTATACCGTACTGCCACCTGGTCCCTCTTCCCGGCTACCTACTGTCTCATTAAAGGTATACCGTACTGCCACCTGGTCCCTCTTCTCGGCTACCTACTGTCTCAATAAAGGTATACCGTACTGCCACCTGCTCACATTTCATCCACATCTGAGACACAGGGCCTTTAAACAATATCCATTCCAGATTGTGGTAACCTGCCGAACCCGCCCAATGGTTTAGCGGTGACGCAGGATGGAACCACGTTTGAGCAGTCTGGCACATATTCCTGTCACACGGGCTACGTACAGCTGGGCGAGGCCTCCACCGTCTGTCAGGCTGATGGCACCTGGAGTCCCGAGGATCCATTGTGCACCATTAAAGGTACCGTAATTAGTATAGGTTGTTTGATTTGTCTGTGTTTCTTTGGGAAACGGAAATATGTTTATGATAACCCTATATATTCTGACACTATTTATTTTGACAAACACCTGTAAATTATGGTTTCCCATAACAAAGAGTGTCCAAATATTTAGGGTTAGTATGGTTGTACTGGTTTATCACAATAACAGTACAGTCTACACTCGTTTACTCAAAGTCCAAGGGAACATTTTATTTAACGAGAGTTATTATACTGCGGTATATGAAAACATGTACTTGGGACCATTACTTTGTCTTTGAGTTATCAGTAGTTTGACTTAAATGATTTTGAGGTAATGAATGTAGACTGTAAATAAGGTTTCCCACAACAAAAAGTGTTTCAATATTTAGGGTTAGTATGACTGTACTATTTTATCACAATAACAATGTATTTGGATACAATTTGGGCTTTCCAAAACAAATGGTTTCCGAATATTTAGGGTCATTACACTGGTGTAATGACCCTAAATATTCGGAAACCATTTGTTTTGTAAAGCCCAAATTGTATCCAAATACATTGTTATTGTGATAAAATAGTACAGTCATACTAACCCTAAATATTGAAACACTTTTTGTGCTTTACTCGTGTCCTTGTGACCTGAGAAAGGGCGACAGTGTACATTTATTTCATAGTCATTCGGGGAACAGTCAAGACTATTGCCCCTCGGTGCTGTGTCCGACCCGAGCTTCGGGTCGGACACAGCACCGAGGGGCAATAGTGTTGACAGTTCCCCGAATGACCATGGAATAACTGTTTTGTCGAGCCCACTTGCGGAAAGCGAGACATAGTGATCACATTGACGTCCGTGCGTCCATTCGTGCGTGTGTACGTCACTGTCCAAAATCTGCGTTAAAGTTTGTAAATACCTTAGGGCTGTTCCAGTAAAACATAATCATGGGGGGGGGGGGGGGGGGGGGGGGGGGGGGTGGGGGGGGGGGGGGGGGGGGGGGGGGGGAAGGGACGCCACTTTTGAATTTGGCTTAACCTAGCATAGATGTAAATTAAATATTTTGATATGACACCCACCCATAGATGCGATTTCCCTGGGGAAACCACCCACCCATATATGCAATTTAAATTAACACATTATTTATCAATGTAATTCTCCGGGACACGTAATTTGCGTGTTTGTAACAAAAACTCACGCACAATGTGATGTATCAGGAGCCGTAGCTGCATTGAACCCGTGAATCGCCAAATTTTTTGCCTATTTGTATATCAAAATCGTGTTAAATTTGTAACACGACTATTGTCAGAAATCGTGTTAAATTTGCGATTTTTTCCCAAATTAGACCCAAAATGGACGATTTTTTTTTTTTATTTTTTTATTTTTTTGGACGCATAGCCTCCTTTTATCTCACCGATGTGAATGTGCAGCTGATCACGTTTGCACATTTCGTAAATTAATCCGAGCAAACTGGGAATAACATCAATTATTGGTCCCAGTAACAAAGCAGTGCTAATTGTTATAAGCTCGATTTCATTTTTCCGGCATGCTTCGCGCTCACCATTGGTGGAATATTAATTAGGTGTAAAGGCTGACCAATCGGAGATCGCGTATCAGTGGCGCAGATTAACTCAACCCAGATTAACTAAATTGTTACAGCACTGCCCACGCCCCCGGCGCATATACACAAATGTGTACGTGACAACTGGCCTTGTTTTGCTACGTCATAATTGAGCCAGTGCAGGCGCGGATCTAGCACTGGTTCCCCCCCCCCCCCACATTCAGCTACGGAGGTTACGCAAATATGAACTGATATGAAATTGTCAAGATGGTATTCATGATGGACAAACATGTTCGATATATGTTTAAAAACGTGAACCATACACAATTAAACGATTGAATATGTATATGTATTGTGTTTGTTACTGTAGCTACTTTACATGGAAACATGTGCACGCAGCAGAAACAACAATAACAATAACCTGACTGCTCTAGATTTGCACGATGGAGCCTGTCGCGAAAAAGATGCAACAGACCAGCATGAAATAATTTTTTTCACAGATAGGTATAGTCAAAATGTGTAACTTATTTATGGCAATCTCCACAGACCGGTGCCCAATAATTTCCTTGCTCAAACTTGCCGGCGTCAAACACATAATAGGTGCTACCTATGTGACGGGCTTCAGCAGCTGTACATACATGGCTCATATTGGTGAGGGTGTGGACAGGGGGGTCAATCTAGTCTCCCACCTCCCGCCCCTACCACCCATCTCCCGCCCCTACCTCCCACCTCCCGGCCCCCTGTCCTCCCACCTCCCACCCCTACCTCTAATCTCCAGCCCCCTACCTCCCACCTCCCGGCCCCCACTGTCCACCACCTGAGGCTGTCCTCATTGGTAGTATAATATCCAGAACCACACGGCGCTGACCTGTGTACATGTAGCCTATCCTGTCAGCGGCGTGTCTGGCGACAGAAGTGACCCAGATTCTGCGTGTACATGTAATGCCGATGTGAAACCGAGGCTGTTGCTTTGCTGTTTGCTTATAGTTCACTGGAAGGTTTTAGTGACTGTACTGTAGCCGAATAACGCGGACCATTACGAAGCTCATGTGAGCTATTGTTACCGCAATGTGTCCGTCGTCCGTCGTCGTCGTCCGTCGTCGTCCATGAACATTTTCAAACGTCTTCTCCTCGGTAACCATTGGGTCTAGAGTCACCAAACTTCATGGTCATGGTCCTTAGGTAGGGGGATTACAAAATTGTTAAAATGACGTCATTACGTAATCCAAGATGGACGTGGCCCGTGGGGTCAAATTGGGGTCAAATTTTATTTTTGACCGAATATGGTCATGTCATATATCAAATTGAAGGTATCAATGATGCGATCACTCTGGTGCATTTTCTGTCGTTTCTGTTGTTATGTCATCCAAGATGGCCGCCGAAAGGACAAAAGGTCGTTCTTTTATTAGAGATTTCAAAATTCTTCTTCACATGAACCGCTTGGCCCATGGTAGCCAAACTTAAAATTTATGGTCCATGTGTGAAGCCTTTTCAGATTTGTTAAAATGGAGGTCATCGCTAATCCAAGATGGCCGCCGTCTAAAAATAGCATAAATTCTTAAAAGATCTTCTTCTCATGAACCGCTAGCCGGATTTCGACGAAACTTGGTAGGAATGATCGATGTACAATGCTCTTTCAAAGTTGTTAAAATGGTGACCCCGGGGTCAAAAATGGGCGTGGTCCATGGGGTCAAATTTTATTTTTGACCGAATATGGTCATGTTATATATCAAATCGAAGGTATCATTGAGACGATCACTCTGGTACATTTTTTGTCCAAATCGGATTGGTATGTCATCCAAGATGGCCGCCGAAATGTCAAAAGGTTGTTCTTTTATTAGAGATTTCAAAATTCTTCTTCACATGAACCGCTTGGCCCATGGTAGCCAAACTTAAAAGTTATGGTCCATGGGTGAAGCCTTTTCAGATTTGTTAAAATGGAGGTCATCGCTAATCCAAGATGGCCACCGTCTAAAAATAGCATCAATTCTTAAAAAATCTTCTTCTCATGAACCGCTAGCCGGATTTCGACGAAACTTGGTAGGAATGATCGATGTACATTGCTCTTTGAAAGTTGTTAAAATGGTGACCCCGGGGTCAAAAATGGGCGTGGCCTGTGGGGTTAAATTTTATTTTTGACTGAATATGGTCATGTCATATATCAAATTGAAGGTATCAATGATGCGATCACTCTGATGCAATATTTGTCGGAATCGGATGATTATGTCATCCATGATGGCCACCAAAAGGTCCATTTATTCAAGATTTTTAACGTCTTTTTCTCAGGAACCACATGGCCGATGCTGGGTGAAGCATTTTCAGATTTTGTAAAATGAGAGTCATCGCTTAATCCAGGATGACCGCCATCTAAAAATAACACAATTTTTTTAAAACACATGAACTCAATGTCACATTCTCCTCTGGCGTTCATCATGACATGAACTTTCCTTTAAAACAAAATTGCTGGATACAAACAGCGTTTAGCCATAGTGACCAGCCACTGTGCAATGCTATAAAAAAGGCCATTAAGAGATAACACCTGATAAAACCACTGGGCAGTGACCAGTGGTCATCTTTATTTCCCCAGAACCAATTTGCCAGACTACTTTCTTTTGTTTCCATATGACCAGCTGGTCAAGTGGTATTTACACACATGTTTACACATAACACAGACTCCATTTAGTGATAATCTCTGTATACATGTACATGCATGTACATTTTACCAGGAAGCAGTAATCATACTCCCCAAGATTTACATTGTTCATGGTTCCAAAATTCATGAATTGTCATGCTTCCAATAAAGTAGATCCAGATGAACTGGCTGATCACAATGAGCCTTCTCCTCTTGATCTACACTGTCAAACCAATCAGCATATTTTCGAGAGATAAATACCCTTATGTATGAATGAACTTAAATAATTTGAACATTGAAGAGCCATATTCAGATATTATAAGTACCACATAAAGTTCATGGGGGAAAAAGCTGACATTTGTATTATTTCTCCACAGATGTTACTTTGTGACCACTATTTGAGACGGTTCAAATGCGTGTGGATATGTTCACGGATAAACAGGAAAAATAGTTATCTGAGAGTGGCAGCTAAACTTGTCCCACTGCTTTGTCAGTAAACAATACTTTTTGTATTTTATTGCGCAATACCCAATCTAGTTTAGATTGATTGATTATTGGTGTTGAACGGCCTATCAACATGTAAGGTCATTCAAGGCCGGGTCATTTAAGGCCGGACCAACGGGTTGGAATATTCTGTATGCAACCTGTACATAATGAGAGGAATTCTCAAAATCAGAGCTCAATACTTACAGAAACTATTCAGCCCTGAAATTCGGATATCCTGACTTGGTGCATATTGGTGACTCTTCAATATATATTATTTATTGATTAAATGTTCCAATAAGTTATTTACCAGAGCTCAGTTAAGGTGGGTATTCTGACCAACTCTCCCGGGTACTTTTCCCAACAAAAAAATGCAAGTTGGGAGTGCTCTAGAATCGTCTTATCGAGACAATTCTAAATCACTCCCGACTTGCCATTTTTAGTGAAGAAATTAAAAAGACATTCTAATATTTTGATCTAAATAAGCACCTTATCTGGAGCTCCGATTACATGTACAGTACACACAGCGAGCTCATGCAAAAGTTTCACACTTTTTATATATACAAAACCTTGACACCATGTGCGACTAGCGTAAACCCCAGATCAGCCTGCGCATCAGTCTGATCAGGGGCTGCATGTATGATGTTTGTTATTCAGACATCAAAGTAACATCACTTCCGATCGCAAGTTTTATATGTTTGGCCATTTTTACTTTGTTTCTTCTGTGTTTATCTCGTTGCGGTCATTTTCAGAATTAACACATGTTCCAAAACCATGGAATATGCATGCAACAGCCGATTCACACATGTGTGGAATGGCAGTGCGGAACATAAAATAGTCCCGCTTCCCGAGTGTGTTTGCAGTTTAAATATTATCCGAATATACATGTTGATAGAGTGTCTCAACAAATTAATAAAATATACAAAAGAAATGTCTTTTTTTTTGTGATAAAAAACACATTGCTTCATATTTAAAAATGCCCACCCTTTATTGCATGTGTGATTGAGTATATTCATACGCGTGTGTTGACTGTGTGTGGAACTGCTGAAACTGACCCGATGTCGGATGACATAAATACTTTACAATTCTCATTTTTGGACGATTTACAAATTTAAAAAAATGGCATTATTTATTTTTTTCTGAAAAAGACATATACCTATGATAGTCGTTTGTTTCTCCGATGAAAATGATGCAGTTTTTGTAAAAAAACAGACAGAATTTCCACTCTCTAATTGCAGCAGACTGTTATCAGTTATGCCTTTGATCTTGATACAATACGCCTGGTAACCTCGGTCAAATCAGCAAGCGTCGCCACAGGGGGTGATGGCAATTCGCTATTTTGGAACCACACTTCCCTTATGTGAAGTGCGGTTCTGGTTTTAAAGAGGCATTCACGGCATGTGGAGTCCGGTGAGCGAATTAGGGCCATCATGGCCCTCTTGTTTTGTTGTTTTTTTTTCTCTTTATTTTTGAGGTACGGGCGAATCGCATTATAATTGAGATCGCGATACGCGATCACGATATAAAGGTGAGTTGCAGTGTATATACTACGGTACCGAGTGTCCGTTGACGTATAGTCAATGTCATTACATGTACTTATATTTTACGTCAGCTGATTACAGGTATGTGGTTTTGATAATCAGTTAACTTACAAAAGAATATCATCATAGCGGTACAAAATATAACAGTTTATTACCAGCTCGAGTCGGATTTTAAATCCCGTAAAACCCAGGAAAATGCATTTCAGGATATCTGTATTTCAATTTTTTTACGGGGGGGGGGCATGCCCCGGACCCCCGGACCCCCCTAGCAAACTCGGTCCACTGCATGCACCTCGACAACCCCCCCCCCCGTTCTCAGAAACCTAGATCCGCGCCGGCAGTGCATGAGATAATCAACTTTATTATATAACTGAGATTTTCGCCAAGAATGATTTGACTTTTTTCTGCAAATATATCGGGAAAGTTGATAACATTTTCAGAGCAAATGCGTAATAATTACTAATTTAATATTCGTCAACATTCGATATCATTTACAGAAAATGTACACTATTATCAGATTCATCTTCGTCGAAAATCTCACGTGATAAGCCTGATTACCTCATGAACTGGCGCAATATTATAACACGTCGGGCAAAACATGTCTATACAGGTCTGTGGTGTTGAAAGGGTTAAAACTATGCGCGTACTCAAACCCACAGGTGGAATAGTCGGACGTGTGACACAAAGAAAATGACCATTACAAAAATATCCATTACCCCACCCACTTGATCTCGTTCTATTATTAACGTCATGTACATTACGATACCAGGTGGTGGGATAATGGGATTTTTTTAATAGGCATTTATTTTTGTGTCATATGTCCAAGTCTTCCACCTGTGCTCAGCATATGAGTAAACACAGATTGCAACACACGAGCTTGTCACGTGACGTTGCAGCTGTCATGGAACAGGATATCGGTCATTGGGTCATTGCGTCATCGAATGATGATGGCTACACGTGTTTCTACATGCGTTTACAATAATGGATTGCACGGACCTGTGTAGATCTACATTCTACATGAACATGATGAATAAATAAAACATGACGTTAACAATTCTTGGATTCAATATATTTATTACATGCGAAGATAACAGTGAAAACTTATGGCATATTATAGGCATTGGCGACGTCGTTCATTCGCAGTCACAGTGTACAGTGTCCATGTATTTTTTGTTGACCTTATGATGCGTCTTGGGCGAGAACGGATATAGCACGGTTCGGATAAGCAACACGGAAGGTTGTATGTCGCCGGACTTCCGTGTACTAACGGGGTCGCACTGTATGTTAATATGTCGCGGCGCGTCTCGTTTGCTGTCAAAACATGTTTTTATTTTTTCGTAAGAAAAATGTGATGTGCAGACGACAGTTTATGACATTGTGTGTACGTGACAATTATCACGGGATACCCTTATCACACATGGCGAAAGTGTCGATATGTCAATTGGCGGTTTCATTATGCGGGTGTAACGATACAGTCTGTATGTGCCCCAGGTGATGGCCAATAGTCCATACACGAGCGTCTACTCTATAATTGGCGAAGGTGCGATAATAATACATTTGAGCGATCTTTGCTTTGTGTACAAACTTGTGATTAATAGACGAAACCACCATCGTGCATTTAATTACGTTGGTTGTCCATATTCTGGGACGTGATATTCCTGAGGAATGCCGCGTTATGAATACAAATCGTCGCGATACCAGCACGCATTTAATTATGTTGTGCATATTCTGGGACGTTATATTGCTGAAGAACTCCGCACTACGAATACAATTCGCCGCGAATGGCCGCGTTATATACGTTAAGACATTAATTCTCTGTAATATACGCCGCCTATACATATATCCGGCTATACGAACCACTCCATGTTGACCTGAAAAACAGACACTCACCAGTCTGACAGCCAACCACGCATAGAAGTTATTTTCGGACAAGCACACCCACCCATGTATGCAATTTAAAGAAACAGACACCCTGGCATATATTTTCTTTAAACTGCCGTCTTGGGGGTGCGGGTATGTTTTAATGGAATAGCCCTTATATATCTGCAGTCCTAAGTCACATTGACTTGAAACTTCATATGCTTATTCGTCATCATCCATGTATTCATGCTGTATCCCGCTTTTCAAGTTTTCAGATACCTACTAACTCTGTAACCGTAAGTCAGATTTGCTTGAGACCTCGTCTGCTTATTGGTCATCATCCATATACTCATTGTGTGTCCCACTCATGCGGCCCCTGTACCCCAAGGTCAAATGACTTTGTTTGTGTTAAAGTTTGTCCAAATTTGCGTTAAACTTTTCACATACCTACTTCTATGTAACCGTAAGTCAGATTTGCTTGAATCTTTGTATGCTTATTGGTCATCATCCATATATTAATTCTGTGTCCCACTCCTGCGTCCCCTGTGCCCCAAGGTCAAGGTCGAATGAGTTAGAATTATGCGTTATTATATAAAATCTGCGTTAAAGTTTTTACATACCTTACATGTATATCTCCACAAGCGTTACTCAAATTTGCTTCAAACTTCCAATATTTCCTTTTAAGAATCCATATTTTAATTCTATAGCCTGCCCATGTGGTCCACATGCCAAAGGTGAAGGTCAAATTTGTGTTTTACAAACCTTATATCTCCACAACACTTACTCCGATTTACTTCAACACTTCAAATAATTATTTATTATCATCCATATTGTCATTCTATTGCCCACTCATGTGGCCCACATACATGTACCCAAGATCGAGGTTAAATGACTTTAACATTTGCATTAACGCTTTTACACACCTTATAATTCCACAACCCTTAATTCAAACTTCTAATAAATACACTCGGAGACCATCAAATACCTCAGCGGGATCGACATGTGGGCCGCGTCCATCTGGTATTACTCAGCTTGTCCTGTATATGCTACAATTTAGGGTGGAGCACATCTACTGACCGATTTAAATTGCATTGAACTTGATGACATAATCTTCAACAAAAAATCATAACGTCATAATCTTTAGGTGTGAAAATAGTATACTGTGTTACAGGTCGAGTAATAAAACAGTTATTCCATGGTCATTTGGGGAACAGTCAAAACGATTGCCCCAAGGTGTTGTGGTGGACGACCCGAGGTACTATTTCCCGAGACCGCAATAGTGCATCGGGTTGTCTATAACACCGAAGGGCAATATGTTTTATTACTCGACCTGTAACACTGTATGTGACACAATGCATGTAAATTTATCGTGGGGCGCATCGACTGAATGAAATTCCAGCATGCGGAACTTTTGATTGGGAACGCAAAACTATTGTCCTGCACGCGGAACTCTTGACCAGGTACGCAGAACTATTGACTGGGCAGCAGAACTATTGTCCTGCACGCGGAACTATTGACCGGGCACGTGGATCTATTGCACAGGCACGGCAAAACCCAGGGAATTAGTCAAAACTGTGGAATATCAAGTTATATAGGACTCCGGACTCAATTCTAATGAAATTCCAAGACATATTCATGATATTTACAGGTAAAAATTATAGAAATGTAAAGAATCGCCGTCTGCTATTTCTTAGCTCACCTGAGCGAAGCTCATGTGAGCTATTGTTACTGCAATGTGTCCGTCGTCCGTCCGTCGTCCGTGAACATTTTCAAACGTCTTCTCCTCGGTAACCATTGGGCCTATAGTCACCAAACTTCATGGTCATGGTCCTTAGGTAGGGGGATTACAAAATTGTTAAAATGACGTCATCACGTAATCCACGATGGCCGCCGTCTAAAAATAGCACAAATTCTTCAAAAATCTTCTTCTCAAGAACCGCCAACTGGATTTTGACAAAACTTGGTAGGAATGATCGATGTACAATGCTCTTTCAAAGTTGTTAAAATGGTGACCCCGGGGTCAAAAATGGGCGTGGCCCGTGGGGTCAAATAGGGGTCAAATTTAATTTTTGACTGAATATGGTCATGTCATATATCAAATCGAAGGTATCAACGAGGCGATCACTCTGGTGCATTTTTTGTTGAAATCGGATGGTTATGACATCCAAGATGGCCACCGAAAGGTCAAAAGGTTCTTTTATTAGAAATTTCAAAATTCTTCTTCACATGAACCGCTTGGCCCATGGTAGCCAAACTTAAAAGTTATGGTCCATGGGTGAAGCCTTTTCAGATTTGTTAAAATGGAGGTCATCACTAATCCAAGATGGCCGCCGTCTAAAAATAGCATAAATTCTTAAAAAATCTTCTTATCATGAACTGACAACCGGATTTCAACGAAACTTGGTAGGAATGATCTATGTACAATGCTCTATCAAAGTTGTTAAATTGTGACGCCGGTGTCAAAAATGGGCGTGGCCCGTGGGGTCAAGTTTTATTTTTGACCGAATATGGTCATGTCTATATGAAATTGAAGGTATGAAAGAGGCGATCGCTCTGGTACATTATTTGTCGAAATTGGATGGTCATGTCATCCAAGATGGCCACCGAAAGGTTAAAAGGTCGTTCTTTTATTAGAGATTTCAAAATTCTTCTTCACACGAACCGCTTGTCCCATGGTGGCCAAACTTCACAGTTATGATCCATGGGTGAAGCCTTTTTAGATTTGTTAAAACGGAGGTCGTCGCTAATCCAAGATGGCCGCCGTCTACAAATAGCACAAATTCTTAAAAAATCTTCTCATGAACCGCCAGCCGGATTTCGACGTAGAATGCTCTTTCAAAGGTGTTAAAATGGTGACCCCGGGGTCAAAAATGGGGGTGGCCCGTGAGGTCAAATTTTATTTTTGACCAAGTATGCTCATGTCATATATCAAATTGAAGGTATCGATGAGGCGATTGCTCTGGTGCAATAATTGTCGGAATCAGATGATTATGTCATCCATGATGGCCTCCAAACGGTCCATTTATTCGAGATTTTGAACGTCTTTTTCTCAGGAACCACATGGCCGATGATGGCCAAACTTCATAGTAAGTTAAGATCCTTGGGTGAAGCATTTTCAGATTTGATAAAATGAGAGTCATCGCTTAATCCAAGATGACTGCCATCTAACAATAGCACAATGTTTTTAAAACACTTATGAACTCAATTTCACATTCTCCTCCGGTGTTCATGGAGTCAGGTGAGCGAATTAGGGCCATCATGGCCCTCTTGTTTAACTATTTATAACCAACACATTTCCCAGCATGCAAAGAGTTAAAGACATTTTTATAAAAAAAAAATGTGTATGAAGAATTCATATACATGTACGCTGTTAGAAAGATTGTTTTCTAATCCTATCGTACTTATCTTTTCACAGACTAATGCTATGAATGTATGCATGTACATGTTCAAATGAATGAAATAAAATATTGTTTAAATCAAAGTACAATGTACGTGTTATCGAATCTTGGGTTACCTCAGAAACTTTGTCTAAGATTTATAATTACATGATACATATTACAATGAATTTTGACACTTGAAACATTCGCGCATCCATCTTGCGTATGTAACATAACCATGTGCCAGACCACATGACTAACAAGCATAACCATATTCTGTCCACTACACACATCTATTTTGTTCATGATATGACATTTTCATGGTACCGCTGCATTTAATATTTTTACTGTTTTCCATGTGTGATCCAGAACGGATCACACATGGAAAACAATAAAAATATTAAATGCAGCGGTATAGGACATTTATGTAGGGTATTTCAACCTAGAATTCCACATCCCAGGATGTAATATACGGAGATATCTTTTTTTTATGTTCTTTAAATATGACATTTTTGGGACTAAATAAACAGTAATTTACTATTACGCGTTAATTAGCATTATTATTATTTTTATATCAAACGTGAATTGTTACTACACGTATTGATATCAGGGGCGATAACCGTGTTCATTAAAAGGTTAAAAGAAACAACTATTTACTCTCTATTTATTTTTTGATGTGCAATGATCATACTTAATTTATATTATAGGTCAATCAAATTATTTATTCAGGTGACACATTTAGTTGATATAACTAATTATACCCCCGGCATACGAAGTATGTCGAGGCATATATAGTTTATGTAAGTCTGTCCTTCCGTCCGTTTGTCCATCCGTCCGACGGCCCACGTTAACGTTTTTGGTACCCATTATCTCTGTAACAGTAAGTCAGATTGACCTCAAACTACATACTTGCTTATCATTATCCATATTTTCATTCCATACCACACCCATGTGTCCGTAAGATTTGAGTTAAAGGTTTCAGGTACCCATTATCTCTGCAATGGTTAGTCGGATTGACTTCAAACTTCATATACTTCCTTATCATCATCCATATTTTCATTTCATACCACACCCATGCGGCCATCATGGCCAAGGTCAAATTACTTAGGAATTTGCATCCGTAAGAATTAGCGTCGTTTTTGGCGCGACTATAGTCGTCGTATTTTCCGTCGTCGTCGTCGTCGTCCGCGTCGTCGTCGTTCGCGTTGTCCGTTTTTTTTTTTAGGCAAATGCGTTAAAGTTATTGTTTTTTCACAATATCTCTTTAACCCCTTGCCAGACATTGATAATATTTCACATCAATGTTTGTCTAGGGATGATGCTTCATTACGCACACCCCCACATCCAAATTATCAAGGTCAAGGTCATTTATTTACTTGTAATTTTCACTGGTTTTGTAACAGAAATGCGTTAAAGTTATTGTTTTTTCACAATATCTCTTTAACCCCTTGCCAAACTTTGATAATATTTCACATCAATGTTTATCTAGGGATGATGCTTCATTACGCACACGCCCACATCCAAATTCTCAAGGTCAAGGTCATTTATTTACTTGTAATGTTCACCGGTTTTGTAGCAGAAATGCGTTAAAGTTATTGTTTTTTCACAATATCTCTTTAACCCCTTGCCAGACTTTGATAATATTTCACATCAATGTTTGTCTAGGAATGATGCTTCATTACGCACACCCCCACATCTAAATTTTGAAGGTCAAGGTCATTTATTTACTTGTAATGTTCACCGGTTTTGTAACAGAAATGCGTTAAAGTTATTGTTTTTTCACAATATCTCTTTAACCCCTTGCCAGACTTTGATAATATTTCACATCAATGTTTGTCTAGGAATGATGCTTCATTACGCACACCCCCACATCTAAATTTTGAAGGTCAAGGTCATTTATTTACTTGTAATGTTCACCGGTTTTGTAACAGAAATGCGTTAAAGTTATTGTTTTTTCACAATATCTCTTTAACCCCTTTCCAGACATTGATAATATTTCACATCAATGTTTGTCTACGAATGATGCTTCATTATGCACACCCCCACATCCAAATTCTGAAGGTCAAGGTAATTTATTTACTTGTAATGTTCACGGTCAAATGCCTCGGCAGGCGCGACACCGCTTCCGTGGCGGAATTCTTGTTATATCAGTCCGGGCGGCGGTATACGTGAGCCCCTGTTCACTTTCTGTAGTTAAAAATGTCCTGCCTCATTTGCATATCAAATTAGCATGATACAACCTCACGTCTCTATCAGTAAAAAAAATCAAGACTACTAAATGATTATATCTGTGCAGGTAGCACTCATAATGTTTAAAACTGGTGGAATAGTTGCACAATTATACACTTATTTGATTCCTACATTTTGTGCCTAATCATTGGTACCCCAACTTTAGGCGTACTGTATATAATTAGATCGATTCTATTTCGTCCCATATAATCACTCCGTGCACTTAATGCCTCTGTGATTCTATAACTCCTAGAATTACAGTTGAACTTCACCTTCCCAAGGTAAGTCTTCGTTTAACTTTTAAATTATTCGTTATTAAGTCCAGGCTCTGCAATATTTATAACTCCGCTTGCAATCATATTGTGACAATTTCTGATCAATGAAATGGGCATTTTGATAAATGGCCGCCATCTAAAATTATTTTCCTCACATCTCGGTGAATGTAACAATTGGAGGCCAGTTTATGAGGTTGATTTCATCTTGCGACATGTCACATTGGATTTATATGTCACTTCCTGTCTTAGCAATGCCATTTGAAGTTAATTATAGAAAATAATTTGCTCTAGAAAATCCCAAAATATGGACAAATATCCCAAACCATACAAAATGTCATGTCGACAGTGGGCATCACATAGCCGCCAACTAGACAGTAAGGTGCAATCCATGATGCATGGAGCATGCTATACAATGACATCAACAGACAACACCACTGGAACATTTCTTATAATTCTGTTTCCTTTCATTGTGCTTCTTTGGTTTTGAAGTATGCACTTCTCTGATGGTTTTTGTGATGCTTGCTGTAGCATAATGGTATTGTTTTGATCAAATGCATCGACAGCCACGACACCGCTTCCGTGACAGAATTCTTGTCTGAAAAATAGAATTTACTGAAAGAAAAAAAAATACAATGTGGTTTGAAATTACTGAAATCAAAATGGTTATAATTATTGTGTAAATTAATAATGTGTATGCTTTTGCATTTAGTAACACAAATATTGCATTTGTAGATTGTGGCCAGCCGACTGCTCCAGCAAATGGCTACGTTGACACTGCACTGGGCACCAAGTTCAAAAATGAGGCCACATTCCACTGTAATTCCGGTTACGACCTCACCGGTGATTCTTCAACAATATGTCTCAGTGGCGCCGTATGGTCACAGGTATCTGAGCCTTCCTGTCATATTCGTGGTAAGTACCTGTGTCTCATTGCCACAAAAAGGCACATGTGGCTGTGACATGGAGAAATGCAATTGTACTGTAAGTTTGCGACATAATCAATAAACATACCATGCAAAAGTATGTTAAATCTAATCATATATGGTGAATATCTGATGATTTGTATGCCCCACTACGATAGTGTACGGCGTATATTTAGTGTTACCCTTGTCCGTCCGTTCCATTCGTCTGTACTTCCATCCGTCCGTCAACAATATTGTGACTCGTAAAACAGATCTGAAACGTAATATGTAACTTCCTTATGATTAGTAGATGCGCAAAATATATTTCGATCTTTTATTCGACCACCGGGTCATGGATCCTTTTTGACTCAATTTGGCAATTGTGACTTGTAACTCGTAAAACTTTTAATAGCTATAGACCTGAAACTTGGTATGTAACTATCTTATGATGAGTAGATGCACAAAGTTTATTTTTGATTCGGCCCCTGGGTCATGGATTATTTCCCCATTTTCAACCTGAAACTTGGTATGTAGCTTCCTTGTGATGAGTAGATGCGAAAAGTTTATTCGACCCCTGGTCATGGATTATCTCCCCCTTTTCGACTTAGAACATCACCATTTTGCCTTGTAACTTGTAAAACTTTTAAACCGTAATAGCTGGAGGCTTGATACTTTTGATGTAGCTTCATTTATTGTGTATAGATGCACACAATGAATGTCTATTTTTGACATTGATCCATGGATTATCTCCCCCCTTTTCGACTTAGAACATCACCATTTTGCCTTGTAACTTGTAAAACTTTTAAACCGTAATAGCTGGAGGCTTGATACTTTTGATGTAGCTTCTTTATGGTGTATAGATGCACACAGTGAATGTCTATTTTTGACATTGATCCATGGATTATCTCCCCCTTTTGGACTTTTTCTATCAAAGCGATATGTGGGGCATCCGTGTTCTATGAACACATTTTCTAGTTCATGTCTGAAGAGGTTATAGACGAACATCTCAAATACAAAATGTTCCGCCCTCCCAGAGTCACATTCCACAAACCTTGTGTCTGAGAATCATAGTTTTTTATGGTCTTAAATATAAGTACTTTTTCATCCAAAAAAGTCACAATCCCAAAAAGATTTTTTTGATGAAATTCCATCAAATATTGATTTTATTATTTAACATGGGGCAGAAAGGTGCTGAAGAGTGACGGTGAGTGTCGAAAAGGGAAAACATTGGAAATTGACCCAGAAAACTGTCTAGATATCTTGGAAATGATATGACTAAGAAAACAAAAGTAGATTTTGAAAATCGGTTCACAAATTCCCAAATTATTTGTAAAAATCTATTTTCAGTCCCCATGTTAAATAGGAATTTCTAATTTTTTGTTATTGATGAAAAAGTACTAACATTTAAATATTTTAATAATTGATTTAATGTGTTTAATAGCCAAAAGTTCATCGGCAGCAAAACGTGGAACAGACAGTATATTGCTTGTTAGAAGCATGACAGGTGTTCCATTGATGAAATGGCAAACAGTGTAGATTCTGATCAGACTCTGTGGATGCACATGATGATCTGGATCTACACTAAATATATATAGTAAACAAAGCCCGCCATGCCCCGTTTCTCCAGTCACAGCCACATATTAACTTATGCTAGGACTTGCATATATAGTTATGAGTGTTACGTATATTGTTCATATAGTGTTTTATGTTAATATTCACTGAATATAGTGGCTATCAAATGAGCTATTGTTACCACTTTCGTCCGTCGTCGTCCGTCCGTTGTCCATCCGTCTGTCCACAATTTCTAACATCTTCTTTCCCAAACCGCTGGGTCAATGTTGGTCCAACTTTACGGAGATGATATATGGGTGAGGGCACGTCAGATAAGTAAAATTGGAAGTCGTCGCATAATCCAAGATGGCCAATCTTATCACGAACCGCCAGAACGATTTCAACGAAACAAGGCAGGAATGATCGATAGTCCATGCTGTTTCAGATTTGTTAAACTGGTGGCACCGGTGACAAAATTGGGCGGGGGGCCAAGTAGGGGTAAAATTTCACATTTGACCGAATGTGGTCATGTCAAATCGAAGGTATCAACAAGACAATCACTCTGCCGTATGTTGTGTCGAAATCGGATCATTACGTCATCCAAGATGGCCACCAAAAGGTAAAAAAGGTCATCTTTTTATTAGTGATTTCTAACATCTTCTTCCTCGTGAACCACTGGGCCAATGTTGATCAAACTTAACAGGGATAATCTATGGGTGAGGGCATGTCATATTTGTAAATTTAAAGGTTGTTGCCTAATCCCAGATGGCTGCCATGGAAAAGTAGGTCAAATTATTAAAAAATCTTCTTCTCACAAACCGCCAGGCAGATTCCAACGAAGCTAGGAAGGGATTGATGACAGTCAATGCCCTTACAGAGTTGTAAAAATGGTGACCCAGGGGTCAAAACTGAGCTGGGCCTGGAAGGGGTTGGGGTGGGGGTCAAATAAGTGTCAAATTTCACATTTGACCAAATATGGTCAAGTCATACATCCATTCAGTCATACTCATCTTGTATTGGATTGATTCTGATTAAATTTTACTATTTACTACATTACTACAGAGATCCTCCAGATTATCAGACAACACTGGCAGTGTTTTTACGATATTTTTCTTAAAATAGCAGCTACGGGCATAATTTTTTCACAGAACAATCCTCGGTTCATGCCTTCTCAGTGCATGTAAGCTATTTAGCAAAATGTCCCATCTTTCTCACTTAAAATTGGGTCAGATCATCAGACATAAGATTGCCCCAACATTAAAATCGACAATCAGTTATCCGGACAAACGTATAATCGTCTTATAACTTCTATTCTCGCGTTTAAATCATAAGTTTATCACCTGTAAACAAGTGTAAACAGCATGGTGTAGTTCTGCAGAAAAATCAGTCACCCTTCGCTTCTTGGAAAACACCATATTTATATAATTATAGAGGTATAGAACATGTGATGTAGTAATGGGCGCACCCTCCGCGACTTTTGACGTTGTAAAAAACTTGTGACAGAGTTGGGGAATGTTTTCAACAAATTTTAATAAAATGTTCACCTTGACAATATATTCTTCACACTGGCATGGAAACAGCAAGCACCTGCATGACTTAGATGTATTCGCTGCAAAATCGGATCTAAAGAATGCGCTTAATTAACAGGTATTTTCATTTGTCCGATAAACTGAATGTCCGGATAACTGGTATGACCCCTGTATATCAAATTGAAAGCATTGTAGAGACGATCATTCTGGATAATAATGTTTTGTC
>CM055265.1:127763740-127781876 GCA_029237695.1 Conchocele bisecta
AGCAACAGACAAAGTTCAGTAATTCAATAGTTTTCTGGGCATATAGTACACTTTCTATTACACTTATTGCAGAGCAAAACATTTGAATATTTGGGTTGCGTCTGTGCCGCGTTACTATGGATACAGAAATATACAAATAATGTACATAGTTCAAGCTTTTTCAAATGTGAATATGTCAACTTGTGCACAATTGCTAGATGTATTATACATTAGTGTAAAATGTTAGGATTCCACATATCTAGCCAGGTTTCCGAGTCCCAATTTATAATTTTGTTCGTGTTTTTTTTTGCTCCTCCCCAGCTCGTCTGCTTCATTTTGCCACATGTTAAATTGCATTTTCGCAATAAAATCTGAAGTCCCATTTCTCCAGTCACAGTCACATAATTTGTGGAAATATCACAGATTGCGAAGACCCATCTCCTTTGCACGGAATGGCAACAGGGTCCTTCTTGTACCCAACTACTGCGAGTATCAGCTGCGATAACGGGTACAACCGCGTGGGACTGGGGACTATTTCCTGCCTCGACACCGGCTCTTGGAGTTCAGCTCCCACCTGCGATCCTGTAGGTCAGTATCTTAACCCTTCACCCCTAAGTAACTGGAACGCATTTTGATATGTCAATTTTGCAACCAATCCAATTGTCACAAAATGATTTGCAGACTAGTCCATTTATGAAAAGGGGATGTTCGCCAAACGTTTTGTTCCAAAAAATATGAAAATTACATGCAAAATGTGCAGATACTGATATACAACTCGTCATGAGCCAGCTCATCTGGATCTAGACTGTTTGCCAATACCACTATACAGGTATGTAGTCTGTGCCGCGTTACTATGGATACAGAAATATACAAATAATGTGCATAGTTCGAGCTTTTTCAAATGTGAATATGTCAACTTGTGCACAATTGCTAGATGTACATTAGTGTAAAATGTTAGGATTCCACATATCTAGCCAGGTTTCCGAGTCCCAATTTATAATTGTTGTTCGTGTTGTTTTTTTACTCCTCCCCAGCTCGTCTACTTCATTTTGCCACATGTTAAATTGCATTTTCGCAATAAAATCAATATTTAATGGAATTTTATGAAATAAAAAAAACATCTGGGAAGGTGACTTTAGCTCCCCTGAGACAAAGGCTCAAGTGAGCTATTGTCACGGCTTTTCGTACGTCGTCGTCCGTCCGCTGGCTGTCCGTCCGTCCGCGATTTCAAACGGTCTTCTTCTCCCGAACCGCTGGACCAATGTTGGTCAAACTTCACAGATGATACATGGGTGGTGGCAAGTCGTGTAAAACTGGAGGTCATTGCATAATCCAAGATGGCCCTTGTGGAAAAGTAGGTCAAAATATTAAAACAATTTCTTCTCATAAACCGCCAGACCGATTTCAATGAAACTTGGCACAAATGATCGATAGTCAATTCTGTTTCAGATTTGTTGGCCTTGGGGTCGAAAATGCGCGGATCCGGAGGGGTCAAGTAGGGTCAAATTTCACACCGAATATGGTCATGTCATATATCAAATCGAAGGTATCGACAAAACGATCATGACTTGTGGAACACTGAGGACTTATGAAACACTAAGGACTGACATATAATACTGATGACTTGCGGAACACTGATGACTTGTGGAACACTGGTTACTTGCGACTTGTGGAACATGTTATTGTGGACACTGATGACTTGAACACCTGAGGATTGCGAACACTGATGACTTGTGGGACACTGGTGACTTGTGGAACACTGAGGACTTATGGGACACTGGTGACTTGTGGAACACTGGGGACTGACATATGGAACACTGAGGATTTATGGAACACTGAGGACTTATAGAACACTGAGGACTTAGTCCGGCAGCCAGGAGATTAACCTTATTGGTCATGCCTGCTTTAGCAGAAGGCACGACTATAGTCGCCGCTTTTTTCATCGTCGTCGTCTGCGTCGTCCGCATCAACAATGTGAAAACGTTTGTACAAGTTTCTGGGACACTTGATACATGTGACATATGGAGCACATTAACATGACCTTGACTTTTTAGCTCACCTGAGCAAAGCTCATGCGAGCTATTGTTATGGCAAAGTGTCCGTCGTCCGTCGTCCGTCCGTCCGTCCGTGAACATTTTCAATCATCTTCTTCTCCCGAACTGCTGAGCCGATATTGGTCAAACTTCACAGGGATGATATATGGGTGATGCCATTTCAGATTTGTTAAAATGGAGGTCATCGACAATCCAAGATGGCCGCCATGGAAAAGTAGGTCAAATTCTTAAAAAAATCTTCTTCTCACGAACCGCCAGGCCGATTTCGACGATACTTGGTATGAATGATCGATAGTTAGCGCTGTTTCAGATTTGTTCATATGGTGGCCCGTGGGTCAAAAAATGGGCGTCGCCCGAGGGTCAAATAGGGGTCAAATTTTATTTTTTAACCGAATATAGTCATGTAATATATCAAATCGAAGGTATCGACGAGACAATCACTCTGGAACATTTTTTGTCTAAATCATATGATTACGTCATCCAAGATGGCCACCGATAGTTCAAATGGTCATTCTTTTACTAAAGATTTCAAACGTCTCTTGTAAAACTGCTTGGCGATATTGGCCAAACTTAACTGTAATGGTCTGTGGTTGAAGCCTGTTCATTTTTGTTAAAATGGAGGTCATCACCAAATCAAGATGGCCGCCGTTGAGAAGTAGGTCAAATTCTTAAAAATCTTCTTCTCACGAACCGCCAGGCCGATTTCGACGATACTGGGTATGAATGATCGATAGTTAGCGCTGTTTCAGATTTGTTCATATGGTGGCCCCTAGGTCAAAAATGGGCGTGGCCCGAGGGGTCAACTAGGTGTCAAATTATATTTTTGCCCGAATATGGTCATATAATATATCAAATCAAGGTATCGACTAGTCGATCACTCTGGACCATTTTTTGTCTAAATCAGATGATTTTGTCATCCAAGATGGCCACCGAAAGGTAAAAAGTTGTTCTTTTACTAAAGATTTCAAACGTATTCTTCTTGTGAACTGCTTGGCCGATATTGGCCAAACTTAACTGTAATGGTCTGTGGGTGAAGCCTGTCCAATTTTTGTTAAAATGGAGGAGGGTCATCACCAAATCCAAGATGTCCGCCGTTGAAAAGTAGGTCAAATTGTCAAAAAATCTTTTTCTCACAAACCTCCAGGCCGATTTCGACGAAACTTGGTGTGAATGATTGATAGTTAACGCTGTTTCAGATTTGTTCATATGGTGGCCCCTGGGTCAAAAATGGGCGTGGCCCGAGGGGTCAACTAGGGGTAAAATTATATTTTTGCCCGAATATGGTTATATAATATATCAAATCGAAGGTATCGACTAGTCTATCACTCTGGAGCATTTTTTGTCTAAATCAGATGATTTTGTCATCCAAGATGGCCACCGAAAGGTAAAAAAGTTGTTCTTTTACTAAAGATTTCAAACTATTTTCTTCTTGTGAACTGCTTGGCCGATATTGGCCAAACTTAACTGTAATGGTCTGTGGGTGAAGCCTGTCCATTTTTGTTAAAATGGAGGTCATCACCAAATCCAAGATGTCCGCCGTTGAAAAGTAGGTCAAATTGTCAAAAAATCTTCTTCTCACAAACCGCCAGGCCGATTTCGACGAAACTTTGTATGAATGATGGATAGTTAACGCTGATTCAGATTTGTTCATATGGTGGCCCCTGGGTCAAAAATGGTCATGGCCCGAGGGGTCAAATAGGGGTCAAATTTTATTTTTGACCGAATATGGTCATTTTATATATCAAATCGAAGGTATAGCAGTAAATCACATGCACATTCGCAATATATGTTAGATCAGAATGTACCAACAAATTCTGTGGAACATTTGAAGTTGTAAGTGAAGAGTCTTTGTGAAATCAAGATGACCACTATGGAGGCTTTTAGGTGAGCGATACAGGCCCATTTGGGCCTCTTGTTTATTTTACCTTCACATGTTTGCGTAAATACTTGGCCATTTTTTTTGGTCAAAATGTTTGTACAAGTTTCTTCATATGCATATAACTTTAATATTAATCGATGCATTTAATCACTATTTGCACACTTGATACAAGTATTTGGAACACAATTAAATGCACCCATTAACATGATATTGACATTTTTGACGTTCATATGATTGTGGAAACAGCCATTTTACGTCAGAAAGTTTGTACCAGTTTCTTCATGATCATATACCTTTAATATTACTTGATACATGTGACCATTTGGAACACACTTATACCCCCATTATCATGACCCTGACCTTCACATGGTTGTGGAAACACGTTTCTTTACGTCGAAAAAAAGATGTTCAAGTTTCTCATCATCATATAACTTTAATAGTACATGATGGATTGCTTTCATATTTGGACACTTGGATACATGTAAGCATTTGGAGGACACTCGTGCTGCCATTAACATGACCTTCACCTTTTTCGTGCACATGATCATGTTACGGTTAAAGGTACATGCCTACTCAGTAGGCACAACATGTTCTTTAAAGGAATTCAATAAGTGTATACGTGTGTCACTATCCCACCGGTTCTAAAAATTACGAGTGCCCGCTTTACAGATATAATCATTCAAGTGAGGCATGATACTTTTTTTAATTGTATCCCCCGGACTCCGTCGGGGGATACTATGGATTTGACAGCGCGCCGCATCCGCGTCCGCCGCAGACACTTCTTGTCCGGAGCATAACTCGAACACCCTTTGGAATATTTTCATGAAACTTCACACATGCATAGACCACGACCCGAAGGTGTGTCGCGCACAAGATTGACAACTCTTGCATAGCTAATTTTTGAGTTATCTCCCTTTTTTGTTTCGCGCACTGATTGACCATAACTCAACCACCCTGTGGAATATTTTTATGAAACTTAACACATTCAATTAGACCACGAACCGAAGGTGTGTCGTGCACAAGAATGACAACTCTTGCATAGCTAATTTTTTAGTTATCTCCCTTTTTTGTTTTCACGCACTGATTTCCTGTCCGGAGCATAACTCGACCACCCTTTGGAATATTTTCATGAAACTTCACACATGCATAGACCACGACCCGGAGGTGTGTCGCGCACAAGAATGACAACTCTTGCGTAGCTAATTTTTGAGTTATCTCCCTTTTTTGTTTTGCGCACTCTGCAAACTGGACAATAATGCATGAAGACCCGTTTTCTCGTCTGCTCTGTACACCTTTTCTTGTGTGCTCTGTACACCTTACCTGTAGAGAGAACAATAGAGACTGGGAGAACCATGTGCTAGCATGGGCTTGCATGTGCAAATGTCCAGTGCTTGACCACTGCTGACCACAGGTAATTTATACAGGTAAATTACTACATTGGGTACTGTGTTGAAAATATTGTGGCATTATGTGGACCTGTGCAGATATATGTAGATAAATATAGGACTATTAAAAAAAAATCTGGGCTCCAGTAGCAAGCATTATTATTTTTAAACTTTTTTTTTTCCATTTTTTTGTTTTTAAATTATTTTTTTTTCATTTTATTTTTTTATTATTTTTAAACTTTTTTTTCCCATTTTTTTGGTTTTTAAACTTTTTTTTTCATTCTTTTTTTTCATTTTTTTTTTTTCCTTTTTTTTTTTTTTCTTTTTTTTTTCTTTTTTTGTTTTCATTTTTTTTTTTAGCTCACCTGAGCGAAGCTCATGTGAGCTATTGTTACCGCAATGTGTCCGTCGTCCGTCGTCGTCGTCGTCGTCGTCGTCGTCCGTGCGTAACATTTTCAAACGTCTTCTCCTCGGTAACCATTGGGCCTATGGTCACCAAACTTCATGGTCATGGTCCTTAGGTAGGGGGATTACAAAATTGTTAAAATGACGTCATTACGTAATCCAAGATGGCCGCCGTCTATAAATAGCACAAATTCTTAAAAAATCTTCTTCTCAAGAACCGCCAACCGGATTTCGACAAAACTTGGTAGGAATGATCGATGTACATTGCTCTTTCAAAGTTGTTAAAATGGTGACCCTGGGGTTAAAAATGGGCGTGGCCCGTGGGGTCAAATTGGGGTCAAATTTTATTTTTGACTGAATATGGACATTTCATATATCAAATTGAAGGTATCAATGAGGCGATCACTGGTGCATTTTCTGTCGAAATCGGATTGTTATGTCATCCAAGATGGCCGTCGAAAGGTCAAAAGGTCGTTCTTTTATTAGAGATTTCAAAATTCTTCTTCACATGAACCGCTTGGCCCATGGTAGCCAAACTTAAAAGTTATGGTCCATGGGTGAAGCCTTTTCAGATTTGTTAAAATGGAGGTCATCGCTAATCCAAGATGGCCGCCGTCTAAAAATAGCATAAATTCTTAATAAATCTTCTTCTCATGAACCGCTTGCCGGATTTCGACGAAACTTGGTAGGAATGATCGATGTACATTGCTATTTCAAAGTTGTTAAAATGGTGACCCCGGGGTCAAAAATGGGCGTGGCCCGTGGGGTCAAATTGTGGACAAATTTTATTTTTGACTGAATATGGTCATATCATATATCAAATTGAAGGTATCAATGAGGCGATCACTCTGGTGCAATATTTGTCGAAATCGGATGATTATGTCATCCATGATGGCCACCAAAAGGTCCATTTATTCAAGATTTTTAACGTCTTTTTCTCAGGAACCACATGGCCGATGCTGGGTGAAGCATTTTCAGATTTTGTAAAATGAGAGTCATCGCTTAATCCAAGATGACCGCCATCTAAAAATAGCACAATTTTTTTAAAACACATGTCACATTCTCCTCTGGTGTTCATGGAGTCAGGTGAGCGAATTAGGGCCATCATGGCCCTCTTGTTTCAAATTATTTTCAATTTTTGTCTAGTAGCATAAGGTCGTAAGTGCTATATACAGACTATTCACCTGTGCATGTGCTAGCATGTGCTAGCATGTGCAACTGACCACTGACCACTGACCACTTACAGGTAATTTATACAGGTAAATGATTATATTACATTTCCGTAAACTGTGTTGAAAATATTGTGGCAATATGTGGACCTGTATATATATGATATGTAGATAAATATAGGACTATTAAAAAACATTCTGGGCTCCAGTAGGGAGCATTATACTTTTATTCTTTTTAAATTTAATTTTTTTTTTCCATTTTTTTTTTACATTCTTTTTCAATTTTTTACCTGACCACTAACTTATTACAGGTAATTTATACAGGTACATTATTACATTTCCGTAACTATTAACAAAAATTCTGGGCTCCAGTAGCGAGCATTATTATTTTATTTTTTTTTTGTATATTACATTTCCGTAAACTGTGTTGAAAATATTGTGGCATTATGTGGGCCTGTGCAGATATATGTAGATAAATATAGGACTATTAAAAAAAATTCTGGGCTCCAGTAGCGAGCATTATTATTTTTAATTTTAATAAAAAAAAAAAAATCATTTTTTTTTCTTCAAATTCTTTTTCAATTTTTGTCTAGTAGCATAAGGTCGTAAGTGCTATATACAGACTATTATCATATAATAAAACAATTATTGACTAGTGAGCCATAGAATATAATCTGATATTCTATGGCTCACTAGTCAATAATTGTATAATATGTTCGGGCCAGTGAAAATTGCTTTCGGGCCCAGGCTCGAGGTCAAGGCGGGACAAGGCGAGGCATCTGATTCCGCGGAATTCTTGTTTACTTATCTCCCTTTGTTGTTTCGTGCTCTGATTTTGTATCCAGAGCATAACTCGAACACCCTTTGGAATATTTTTATGCCCCACCACGATAGTGGAGTGGGCATTTAGTGTTACCCCCGTCCGTCCGTCCGTCCGTCCGTCCGTCCGTCCGTCCGTCCGTCCGTCCGTCCGTCCGTCCGTCCGTCCGTCCGTCCGTACTTACGAGAGCTACATTGTGAGGTTGCTGTGTTGTGCTGAAACCCACCCACCGCCCTATTTAAGACACTTGGATAAGTGTTTTTCAAATATAATTAACTAATGGCTAGCTCATTTGCATATTATGCGATTTATTCCGTAAGAGAATCGTTAAGGAAGAAAATAACGGAATAAGTTGCTACATTGTGAGGTTAACCCCACAGTGTAAACATCAAAGGAAATAACCTCACAATGTAGCTCTCGTAAGAACGTCCGTCCGTCCGTCCGTCCGTCCGTCCGTCCGTCCGTCCGTCCGTCCGTCCGTCCGCACACACGAATGGGTACTTGTTGTAAGCGTACGGGGATCTTATTGGGTAGGGTTAGGATAGTGTTGGGTACTCTTGTGGGGTATTTTTATACAGTAAAAACCCAACAAGTATTCATTCGTAGGAACGTGCGTCCCGTCCGTCCGTCCGTCCGTCCGTCACAAAACTTTAACACTCGGGTAAATGTCTCATAATTTCTTCATCCTTCGACCGATCTGCTTCATATTTCATATACACATTGCTCTGATGGTTCACTACCGCCCTGTGCCAAATCCACGTTCGTCCTTCCCCGGCAAGCCCAGGGTCAAGGTCACATACTTGGTGCTTCAAAAACTTTAACTCTCAGGTAAAAGAAAATTTTGACTTGGAATTTGGCCTCATTTATTATCAAAGCGATATGTGGGAGATCCGTGTTCTATGAACACATTTTCTAGTTTATTAAACTTCACACATGCATAGAAGACGACCCAAAGGTGTGTCGCACGTAAGAATGACAACTCTTGCGTCGTTAATTTCTTAGTTATCTCCCTTTGTTGTTTCGTGCACTGATTTCGTGTCTGGAGCATAACTCGAACACCCTTTGGAATATTTTCATGAAACTTCACACATGCATAGACCACAACCCTAAAGGTGTGTCACGCAAGAATGACAACTCTTGCATCACTAATTTTTTAGTTATCTCCCTTTGTTTTTTCCGTCACTGATTTTGTCTCCGGAGCATAACTCGAACACCCTTTTTTCAAACTACTTGTGTATCTGGGGAGGGGGATACACATGCGCTTGTCGACAAGCGTCCATTTCTAGTTATTTACACTAATTAAATGTGCCACCTGAAAAAAATTATATTTTCGACATAAAAAAATTACAGAGAATAAATAGTAATGTCCGTTATCATTTTAACTAAACACGGTTATCGCCCCTGATATCAGCGTGGAAATATTTACGTCTGATATAATGTGTATACTATTGCCAATCAATACTTGGGGATAATGGTGAATGAATGTTTATTTTGCAGAATACACAAATTCTACAGTATATACAAAACTATCTAATAGTTTTTGGCCCGCCTGCTTTAGCAGAAGCGGGACATAGGTATAGCTTTTCCGTCGGCGTCGGCGGCGTCGTCGTTGGCGGCGGCGGCGTCAACATTTCACGCAAAGTTTTTGCGCTTAGGTCAGTTTCCAGAAAACTATAACACCTACGACCTCCATACTTGGTATACATCAACACTGTGGTGTAACCATCTCGCACAGAGGGAGTCCATGTGACCTTGACCTAGTTTTCATGGTTGATTGACCTACTTTTCACATGCATTCAACATTAAGTTTTTGCGTTTAGCTCTGTTTCTAAAACTGAACGCTCAGGTTAATTCATTGTAACTTCTGTTTCCCTCAATGGAATGCTTTAATATTCCATACATGCATTTGTAACAACATCCCGCATCATTCTCCAGAAAGCCCATGGTGCCCGCTAATCCCAAAGGTCAAGGTCGCTGACTTAGAAATTTCCGTGTTTGCAAAAGTTAATGCTCAGTTTATGCTTTAATATTACATACATACATTTGGAACAACATCCCGCATCATTCTACAGAAAGCCCATGTTGCCCGCTAACCCCAAAGGTCAAGGTCACTGACTTACAAATTTCCGTGTTTGGAAAAGTTAGCGCTCAGTTTATGCTTTAATATTCCATACATGCATTTGTAACAACATCCCGCATCATTCTACAGAAAGCCCATGGTGCCTGCAAACCCCAAAGGTCAAGGTCGCTGACTTAGAAAGTTCCGTGTTTGGAAAAGTTAGCGCTCAGTTTATGCTTTAATATTCCATACATGCATTTGTAACAACATCCCGCATCATTCTACAGAAAGCCCATGAAGCCCGCTAACGCCAAAGGTCAAGGTCACTGACTTAGAAATTTCCGTGTTTGGAAAAGTTAACGCTCAGTTTATGCTTTAATATTCCATACATGCATTTGTAACAACATCCCGCATCATTCTACAGAAAGCCCATGGTGCCTGCAAACCCCAAAGGTCAAGGTCACTGACTTAGAAATTTCCGTGTTTGGAAAAGTTAGCGCTCAGTTTATGCTTTAATATTCCATACATGCATTTGTAACAACATCCCGCATCATTCTACAGAAAGCCCATGATGCCCGCTAACGCCAAAGGTCAAGGTCACTGACTTAGAAATTTCCGTGTTTGGAAAAGTTAACGCTCAGTTTATGCTTTAATATTCGTTTGGAGAAGTTAACGCTCAGTTTATGCGTTAATATTCCATACATGCATTTGTAACAACATCCCGCATCATTCTACAGAAAGCCCATGATGCCCGCTAACGCCAAAGGTCAAGGTCATTGACTTAGAACTTTCCGTGTTTGGAAAAATTAATGCTCAGTTTATGCTTTAATATTCCATACATGCATTTGTAACAACATCCCGCATCATTCTACAGAAAGCCCATGATGCCCGCTAACCCCAAAGGTCAAGGTCACTGACTTAGAAATTTCCGTGTTTGGAAAAGTTAACGCTCAGTTTATGCTTTGATATTCCATACATGCATTTGTAACAACATCCTGCATCATTCTACAGAAAGTCCATGGTGCCCGCAAACCCCAAAGGTCAAGGTCGCTGACTTAGAAATTTCCGTGTTTGGAAAAGTTAACGCACAATTTATATATGCTTTAATATTCCATACATGCATTTGTAACAACATCCCGCATCATTCTACAGAAAGCCCATGGTGCCCGCAAACCGCAAAGATCAAGGTCACTGACTTAGAAATTTCCGTGTTTGGAAAAGTTAACGCTCAGTTTATGCTTTAATATTCCATACATGCATTTGTAACAACATCCGAATCATTCTACAGAAAGCCCATGATGCCCTCTAACGCCAAAGGTCAAGGTCACTGACTTAGAGAAATTTTCGTGTTTGGAAAATTTAACGCTCAGTTTATGCTTTAATATTCCATACATGCATTTGTAACAACATCCCGCATCATTCTGCAGAAAGCCCATGGTGCCCGCTAGCCCCAAAGGTCAAGGTCACTGACTTAGAGAAATTTTCGTGTTTGGAAAATTTAACGCTCAGTTTATGCTTTAATATTCCATACATGCATTTGTAACAACATCCCGCATCATTCTGCAGAAAGCCCATGGTGCCTGCTAACCACAAAGGTCAAGGTCACTGACTTAGAAATTTCCGTTTTTGCAAAAGTTAACGCTCAGTTTATGCTTTAATATTCCATACATGCATTTGTAACAACATCCCGCATCATTCTACAGAAATTCCATGGTGGCTGCTAACCCCAAAGGTCAAGGTCACTGAATTAGAAATTTGCATGTTTGCAAAAGTTAACGCTCAGTTTATGCTTTAATATTCCATACATGCTTTTATAACAACATCCCGCATCATTCTACAGAAAGCCCATGGTGCCCGCAAACCCCAAAGGTCAAGGTCGCTGACTTAGAAATTTCCGTGTTTGCAAAAGTTAGCGCTCAGTTTATGCTTTAATATTCCATACATGCTTTTATAACAACATCCCGCATCATTCTACAGAAAGCCCATGGTGCCCGCTAACCCCAAAGGTCAAGGTCACTGAATTAGAAATTTCCATGTTTGGAAAAGTCAACGCTCAGTTTATGCTTTAATATTCCATATATGCATTTGTAACAACATCCCGCATCATTCTACAGAAAGCCCATGGTGTCCGCTAACCCCAAAGGTCAAGGTCACTGACTTACAAATTAACGCTCAGTTTATGCTTTAATATTCCATACATGCATTTGTAACAACATCCCGCATCATTCTACAGAAAGCCCATGTTGCTCACTAACCCCAAGGTTATTACAAGCTCCATATATACTATCAAACTGCGCGAGGCGGGACATTTTGCTCCGCGGAGCTCTTGTTTTATTGTAAATATTCGGTTCTGATTTTGGGATTTTCTCCCAATTTGTACATGTACTTGAACACGTACATGTACTTGTACAGGTAATTTATGGGATTTTGTACTAAGCCCATTGACCTGGCCTTAACTGACCTTAGCTGTTGATAGGCCGTTAAACCCAACAAACAACAAACAAACAAAACAAAACTATCTGATTTAATTCCTACAAGGTACATATTGTGCCTACTATGTGGGCATATACCTTTAAATGCCTCGGCAGGCGCGACATCACTTCCGTGGCGGAATTCTTGTTGGAATAAAATATTTTTTTTAATGGCGATTTTGCTTGTCCAGGTCATCCACATCAAAAATCTGGCTGATGACACTCTGTCATTCTCGAGCGTTTTGAGAAATGTGCATCAATCCAAAATGGCCACCAAACAGTTATAGTATGACATATAGTTGCATCCATGGGAGGTATTGAAGTACTTTAAGAGGATAAAATGGATTTCCTTGACTTATCAGATAAGCGGTCAACACTAATATTCAATTCAATTCACTATGGCATTGTACAAATGCAAAATTACTGCCAAATAGAACATATTTTGCATGTAACTGCTCTCACATTCCATATCAAAGCAAACATGAATGTTCATATTGGATATATTGACACAATCAACACTTTCAGTGTGTTTGATATGTTATTGTATAACTTTGTGAAGAGGGGAAGTCCAATATGGCCGCCATATATAAATATATTATTATATAATGATATTGTAAACAAGTAATAATTAAGTATATAACTGCATATTGGCGCCATATCTTAGTAAATTGGTATACATGTATTTCATCCAGGTAAACAATGAACTTTTTCAGTAACTTAGGAATATAATTAGACGACAGTGCCAATATCAGAAGTCAAAGATGGCCGGCAAATATTTTTAAAAAGTCCTGTTGACTTATACTGCGCAAATTACATAATGATTACTCGGGTTATTGATTAATTGAAACATATTGTATACATATCCCAGGTTTATGGGCACATTGAACATTTTATGTAACTTTCAAATGCAATATTAGACAATTGTGTCAATGGTAGAAGCCTTAGATGGCCGTCAATTATAGATGTATTACCTTGCAATGGCAATCATATTGTGTAATTATTAAAATATGAAATGTCTCTTGGATATATTTTAAAGAAAACGTATATATTTATGTCATTCTTGTGTAATTAGACACTTGTTCCAATAGCAGAAGTCCAAGATGGCTGCCAAATATAAATGATAGCGATCATAGTTTAATAATTAAGTCATATAATTGTGTTCAGTCCAGGTCCATAGAGAGCACACTGGTATAGCAATATTTGACTTTATAATAGCTATTATCCTTTTTATTATTTTTGTTTATGCAAATTATGAGCAAATCTATTAGTTATCATACCAATGAAACTGTCAGCCAATATTACTGAGCAAATTGATACGATGTACTGATTTTCAGAAATCAAAAGTGTTTTATTTTATAAAAATATATAATCGGATAAATAGTGTAATATTATCTGCTAACACAGATATTGACAAATAAATGTTCAAAAGGACTGTGTCCTCAATCCCGGTGTTCCATTTTTCTGCCAAACACCACATGCATCCGCTCAATTGGTGCAATGAATTCACTTCAGTCAATATTTGTATTCATTTATGTATCCGATGTATGTACAACTGCATATGAAGCTTCCTTTGCTAACCTATTTATAGGTTTTGAGTTGTATAATGTGTGACATATGGAATGCCATGTCAATATTGTAACATTTCTACAAATGTATGTCAATAACAGTCGCATAATAATGAAATTAGTTTTAAAATACAGAACAAACTAGAAAATAGGGACCCTTAAACACATATAAAGAAGAAACTAACGCAATAAATACTTCATAATAAACAAATGACATGCGCAACGCAACATACCATGCAATCAAAACTGATTAATATAACGTATGATAAAGACAAAATAAAAAACGCAAAGAAAAAAACAACAGTATACATGACTGAAATGAAAGTTAATAATTATTGTAGATATAATTATCAGAAAAGAAGATGATATGATGACACAATAACTCTAGCCGCAAAAGAAGGGATGACAGTACATTGTTCAGCATTGTCAAATTAGTATATTAATTTTTTTAAGTACTGCCATCCTTATTTCCATTTTATAGTATCTTGCTGTATATATTGTTGTGTACTATGTGTATTGCTGTCTGCAAGTATATAACATTTATTGTTACGGTTAGTATTTAGTAGTGGCACAACTGGAATTATATACTGTCATATAATAGTATTCCCCTTTGTATTAGTTGTGTCCACCCTATATTATCTCAGTCTTTTTCACAGAATTATTGACTTTGTGATTAAATTTCATTTCTTTGTTCAGCATTTACGTATACTGACGATGTCATATCTAATTATTTTTACATATCATATTCATGCACTCCATATTGAGTTTTATGCAATTTTATCAAATGCACATGCATGTTAGGCGCTGAATTCTGAGTTACCATTAAAAAGACAAATACATATACACGCAACTATAACATATTCATTTGACAATACTAAACTATTGCTATGGCATATCATAGAAAGAGTACATTATCTAATCATACAAATATATAGAATCGATAACAGTCTGTATTTATAATAAGTGAAATTAAAAGGTTGCACATCAATCAGCATGTACTTACAGCCGTTTTGTGGAAATTATGTACCTATCACAGACAATGAACATATGTCAGAATGTAATAATATCAGTGGGAGTCCTTAGTCTGCTATGCATGTTTTTGTTTAACGCAAGTAGCCAGAAACTGGATTAATGCTAATGGTACGCTGGAAATATATAGATGCATCGTCCATTTGTACTACCTAGCTTAGCCATTTCGTGTGATTGCACAGTAAACATGTTCAGCATTTAAGCTTTTGGAGCCAATGGTATGAAAGAAAACCTCTTGTATTTATTCAAATTCATTGAAGTTTACTGTAAAGTTCCACGCTAAATCTCCCTGCCAACACCCCACTATATAAGTTATAATTACATAAGTAGGCAGCCATCTTGGATTTGATGTCAGAGTCTTTTCAGTATGAATGTTGATGCAAGAAGGCTTTCCAAAATAAACGGAATAAATATCCAACGTGTATAACCAAATGTACTATTTTAAATATTATATTATTATGAGTATATAATTTGATTACCAGTAGAATGTACGATATGATTATCTGGCGGCCATTTCAGACTTCTGTTATTGATTCAGCTGTCTAATGGTGTATATTAACTTGTTCATCTCGACTTAATACCAGGATTTTGTATATTTACATTCTTAGATGTGGCATCCCAGTGTAATATAAGTTATTTGCTGCAATAATATCAATATAGTTGGCGACCATTTTGGACTAATGTTGTTGAAACAATTTAATGATCTAATTGCGTACCTAAGGTACTAAAATCATTGCATTCATATGCACATTTGCTCTGATATAGGGTCCGATGGCAATTATATATGTTTTCATATTTCAAGATACCATTGCAAGTATAATGCAATATATATACATGTATATTTAGCGGCCATACTGGACTTTTGCTATTTAAATATATCCAATTACACAGCAAAGTTGTTACAATACCAAGCATTCATTGTTTCAATAAAACCCACTATTAGAAAACTCATTCTCGTTGATGTGGATTCCCATATTGCAGTTAAGGAATTGAACTTAAAAATGTTGCCCATTTTCATCGCTATGTCAAATACACCCATTTTACGCTCTTAAATTGCCTAATTTCCTCATGTGAATGCAACTACATGGCACAATATATCAAGTTGGCAGCCTTCTTGAATTTATGAAAATTTCTCAAAACGCTCAAGGGTGATAGACAGATTGTCATCCAAAACTAGAAGGTCTGGCCATGCAAAATCAGTACTTAAAAAATATGTTATTCAAAACAAAGTTAAGCCCAAAATCGGCTTTTGGCTGCCAGACTATATATGGAACACTGAGGACTGACTTATGGAATACTGAGGACTTGCAAAACACTGATGACTTGTGGAAACTGAGTACTTGCGGATCACTGATGACTTGTGGTACACTGAGGACTTGCGGAACACTGATGATTTATGGAACACTGAGGACTGACTTATGTAATGATGTTGACTTGTGTAACACTGACGACTTGTGGAACACTAAGGACTTATGAAATGCTGAGGACTTATGGAATAGTGAGGACTTGTGGAACACTGATATCTTGTGTAACACTGACGACTTATGGAATTCTGATGACGTGTGGAAAACTGAGGACTTGTGGAAAACTGAGGACTGACTTACGGAACACTGAGGACTGACTTACGGAATACTGAGGACTTGAGGAACACTGAGGACTTGTGGATTATTGAGGACTGACTTACGGAACACTAATGGCTTATGGCATGCTGAGGACTTGTGGAACATTGATAACTTGTGGAACATTGAGAACTTGCGGAAAACTGAGGATTTATGGAACACTGAGGACTGACTTACGGAATGCTGTTGACTTGTGTAACACTGGCGACTTGTGGAACACTAAGGACTTATGAAATATTGAGGACTTATGGAATACTGAGGACTTGTGGAACACTGATATCTTGTGTAACACTGATGAATTATGGAATTCTGATGACGTGTGGAAAACTGAGGACTGACTTACGGAACACTGAGGAATTGTGGAATATTGAGGACTGACTTACAGAACACTAATGGCGTATGGCATGATGAGGACTTGTGGAACACTGAGGACTTGTGGAACACTGAGCACTTATGGAACACTGACAACGCCATTTTCTGTGTAATAATATTTAGCGATCATCGCTTTCAAATTACTATTCAGTTTATTACTACATGCACCATAGCTTTTAACATAATGGAAATAGTTAGCCGGTTCACTCCTAAGTAACTGACATGGGCTATTTCATGTTACGTTTGAGCCAGTTCCATTACGCAGAAAAGGGGATCACTGTGTAAAACTGAAAGAGAATATCCACAAACGGTGCAGATCTTGATGAGATGTCACGTTACGAGCCGGTTCATCATGATATACAGTGGAACCCCTCTAAACCGAACACCCTGGGGACAGACTGAAAAGTTCGGTTTATAGGGGTTTTCGGTTTAGAGGGGTTTTCTATTTCCAGTTAAGGAAATGTATGTTTTCCATCATTAACTCTTGGATTTGTATAGTATATACCATTATTACCATATTGATTACAAAGTTAAGTCCGAATGCAGATTCGCAAGGGGTATAGCAAATAGTGCAGATTCGCAATGTTATCTGAGTCTACGGTCTACACTGGTCGCAAAGAGCATATGACACATTTCGCGTGTGCTGTGTAGTTACCGCGAGCTGCTACAATAGCCCACAGGCTACAGTCACGAGTTTACAGCCTCTATCAGATTATCTCAATTATTCGGTCGGTGGGTTCACAAATAATGTGCCGATTATTTTATTTCCGTAATTGTTACGTACGCGTATAATTAAATTGTGAACCATGCTATTGTAATGAGCTTGTAAAACAGCAAACATGTCTCGTATTTAGGTCACATGTATTGAATAGATTCTTAACTTTGTAATGCCGCTTATGACGTTAAAAAAACACGTCGCTTAGCGCATTACACGCATGGATAGTTAATGTGCGTAATTCTCGTGGCTCCGCATTTTGGGAACCAGAGCTGAACAATACTACCGGGAACCAGTCTATTGTAAAGACGGTGTGATTTTGACACCCGCTTGAAACAACAACATTGAAATTGGGCGCGGTGCATTTCTTGGATGACATCCTGACAGGTGACCGTGTTTCCGGTTTTCCGGGGTTATTTTAACGCTGAAATATGGTTTTGGGACTTGAAATGGCGTCCGGATTACGGAGTAGAGGGGTTCCGGATTAGAGGGGTAGAAACTAATGTGTTTATATAGCAGAATATTCGGGACGTGGTCGTATGTTCGATATAGCGCGAATTCCGGTATAGAGGGGGTCCGGTTTGGAGGGGTTCCACTGTACACTGTTTGCAAATA